>PVHY01001042.1:94773-178236 GCA_004024945.1 Uropsilus gracilis | reverse complement strand
GTACACGCATGTTCGTTGCAGCCCTGTTTACAGTTGCAAAGAATTGGAAACAAACCAAATGCCCCCAAACGGATGATTGGCTAAAAAAAATGTGGTACATATACACGATGGAATACTACGCATCCATCAAGGAGGACAAACACATGTCATTCGCAGCAACCTGGATGGAACTAGAAAGACTCATATTAGCAGAAATAAGTCAAAAAGAAAAAGAGAAGTACAGGATGGTCTCACTTATATGATGGATATAGGGAAAATCAAACAAACGAATAAGAAAGAATGAAAACAACCAATGGAACTGAACCATGGAGCGAGGAAGAGGGAGAAGGCAGGGGAGGTGAAGAGCACAAAAGATCAGGATGGTTATCAGGTGTTAGTCAAGTGGGAAAGCCCCGGGGTACACAATAATGGAATAATGTAATATAAATATAAATACATATGCAAATTTTAAAAATTTAAATTAAATTTTAAAAAAAAGGAAAAATAAAAGGACAGGGTTATTAGGGAATGGAGAAAGAAAAGGAGAGCCATCTGCATAGTGTCAGGCAGGCAGGAGAGCTGTTTCTCCCCAGTGTAGAAATTGTACTGATTCTTCTTTTTTTTTCTTAATTTATTTTTTTATATATGTGTTTCACATCTTTGTATTTCCTGGGGATCACCCACCACCTTCCCTCCCTGACCACTCCCTCCCATCTCCACCCCTCCTAACCCCCCACATACTCATCCCTTTTATGGAAATTTCATGTTCATGTATATGGCCTAAATTGTCAACCGGAATAAACTTTATAATAATAATAATAATAACAAATAAAAAAGATACATGAGCTTCCTAATCTGATTTACTGACTTCAAGTCTTCAGTTTCTTTCGAAGTGAACAGCTTTGAACCGCTTTGCACAAAATCCGTGATCTCACCCAAGACTACATGACCTACGACCACTTCAGACTAGAGTCTGTGGGTGGGGTTCAGTATAGCCCCCCCATCCTCAATCTGCTTCCTCTGACACCTCTGGAAGATGAAGTCCATCTGCCTGGCTCTTCATCTGCATCTGGAAGTAAGTGAAAGAGATCAGAGACAACTGCTACCTGTGTGAAACACGGATACTAACGATGATTAACAACAAAACAAAAGGAATGTCTGCAAAGAACAGCCCCTGTAGACACGGGTGTGTTTTGTAAGAAAACGTGGAAACAGAATAGAACAGAAACCAAGAATAACCTCCCAATTGGTGCCACCAGTCCCTACCAGGCCTTGGGAAACAGGAGGCTGCATCCAGGCGGACTCCTGGGAAACAAAGCGAATCTGAGAGTTTGCAGTAGGACATCCAAGGGCAGTCCGCTGCTGTGGGGTCTGCGGGGTTCAGTGCCAGCTGTGTGCGCAACAAGGGGGGAACTAATTACTGCAGAAAGACGCAAATTGCAAACCAGGTGACTTCACGTGGAAACTATGACCTAAGGTGAATAAACAAGGACTCTTGTTGCTGGAGAGCACAAGCTGGTAAAACAGAGAGAGAACCAGGGCCTCTTACCAAAGGCTGCAGGTTGAACTCCTGCCGTTTGAAAGAGACTCCAGCGCTTGAACGCCTGGCCAGACACGGTCGACAGAAAGAAGAAAAATCCCTGAAGTGCGCCAAAGATTCCACGCCTATGGTCTCACGGGAAGTATCAGAAACGGTCCACCTTTTCCTTTTCTGCGTAATATTCATTCTTCTCATTCAAAAATCTCAGTTTCCAGTAGGTCTACTAGCCCTCTAGATGTTATTGCTTCTAAACAGGAATGGAATCCTCTCTGTTGGGAGACTAGTTTCCTACAGAGAAGAAATGTGGTTTCAACAAGATTGACCATCTATTTAGAGATTTCCTGGTTGATGCTAGATGAAAATGCTTTCAGATAGGTGACTTGTTTTTAATTTATTCTATCATATTTCACTCATAGAAACAAAATCAAAGGAGAGCACATTGTCTTATGGCTACTTATAATTCAAGGAGCTAGCCTTTAAAAATTATAGCCACTCTCAGACTGTGTCACTAATAGGTTGAGTGACTTAGCGTTTCTGGTTATCAATTTTCCCATTTATAAGCATAACAAGAACGGTTGTTCTACTTACCTGTTGTGCTTTTGTGAGAATGCTATATAAACAATACAAATATGAGTTCAAAAGTATGTAATATACTTGGAAATACAAACTAGGGTTATGGTTTAAGGAATGTAAAGATTGGCCCATTGTTGATTTAATATTAAATTAAAAGATTCACTTTTTAGAAATTAAAAAAAATAGTAAGAGAATCTCCTATGATTTTTTTTCTTTACCAGAAATAAAAACATACTTTTAGAGTATTTCCTTCAACTCACATTCCATTTTGTGATTCTTTGAAAATTAGAAAAAGAAGCTAAATTTCACTTGTGGGATAAACACTTTGACTCTATCTGGAAGGATAAATGTCTGTTTCCATTAAGCGATCCCAATTTCAAGGACCTCATCTGAGCCACAAGTCATCATCCTCTACTTGGAAGGCAGTGGAATAAAGTCTGACACAGGATGGAAACTCAAGAGGTTGGCAACTCACAAAGATTCTTTATTTTCAAAAGTTATGGCAAGACTTGAATTGGCAAAAAGCTGGGTGTATGTGTGCACGTGTGAGAGCGTGTGTGCAAGTGTTAGTGTGTGTTTTCCATTTTAGGATAAAACTATATAAGATGGATGTGAAAGTAGTAAGCAATTTTTAATTTTCCAAGATAGTTCTAGAAAAAGTTCCAGGATTCAGAGAAAGGGGCACCAGGACAAATTTAAAGAGGAGAATTTATATATGTTGTAGTTTGGGTTTTCTTACTGGCGTAACTGACTATGGATTTTGTTGGTTGCTTTTCCGCCATTTTACCCTTTCCTCCTTCCTAATGGAACCCTGCTGTGGATCAGGAATTGTTCCCTTCTCCACAAACCCATATGTTTCCCATCACAAGCATGGTGATCCCAGTGCCTTGCCAGCCATCGGTTTTGAATAGGCATATGCCTCTACATTTGGTCAGACTCTGATACATGAAAGAAAGTCTTCTGGGAGGTTTGTGAAATAGATCCTTTGGGTTATTTCCTGATGTACTCTCTGCTTGGCTGGGAGGTCATGGCTGATATGAGACAGACTTCTTATGACCTTGGGAAGAGCTAGCCTAAGGATGGCAGAGCAGAAGAGTGAAGTAGTCCCCATGACAAAGGAAAGCAGTCCCTAGAATATTAGTGAGGTACTAAATCACCAACCCTCAAATTTCCCTCCCTCTGAGTTTCTTTTCCTGACTTATGAACATCACTATGTACAAGTGAATTTGAGTTGGGGGGTTTTATAGTTGGTGATCAGTCTTATCCTAACCGGTCATTCTCCATGAGGCCATAAAGTTGGCGCCTGATGCTGGCATGATACTGAGACAACACTGAATGGTAAGTGGGCCAGGTCAGTACCATGTAGTGAAACTGTTATAAGTCACAGTTGAATGACTTGTCAAATGGATTAAATGAATTCTGTGCTCTATGCATCTTGCTTGGGAATCGAAGAATTAATGCTCCCACAATTTCAAGTCTATGATACTGTATTCCCACAAACCATGAATTGTATACATATTTTTCTGGGTCAAATTTCTCCTACAAAAGAGCCCTGACATTTTTTGTGTCTTAGATTTCTTATGTGCAATGACGTGATTTGTTTTTTATGTATATATATATATATACACACACACATAACAACACAAACACACACACACACACACACATATATATATATTCTCAAACCGTAAGTAAAACAGAATGCTTAAGAGCACTGCCTCTTAGCTCAATCAGGACTTGCTAACTGGATGATTGTTTTCCATAAAGCACCTGCTATGGTAAACTTAATATCAATGGCTTTAGGGGAAATAAAATATAAAAAGATAATCATTGTCTTCAAAATACCTACAATTTGAGAGAAAAGGCATGTAAGCAGATAGTAACCAAATAAATCAATTTGTAACCTACAAGTGAGGAACTCATATGGGGGGAAATGCCACTCCTGGTTGGTGTTATCAGACAAGTCTCCACAAACGACGTGGAATTTGATCTGTTCCTTGAAAAGCATGACTTTCAATAATCAGTGGGTATATCAAGATGCAAGTGCATTAGATGACTGGAACGTCATCACTGGGGCAGGTGGAAGGAGGCTCTTGCAAGGCATGGTCTCCATGGGACTGATGAGATGTTGAAATGACCCAGAACTGGGAAGGAATGGCTGAAATATTTGGATGACAGAAACCAGACTTGAAAATGTCCCGACAGGCTTGGATAGATTGACTCTAACATGATGGAAATGAAGAGGGTTAAACGTGCCATTTTGCATTTGGTTGTTAAAGGGAAAGATGTTCGCAGTTCCAGCTTTTTGTGGGAAAAAAAATCTCCGTTTTTGTTGAATGTAAGCTCTGTTTGAGCCAACAGTGTCATTGCCAAAAAACCAAGGCATGCTTAGTTAACAGTTTTCTCCAAAAATATAGGATTTCTTTACCTTTTGGTTCAAAGTTGATACGAGACTGTTTTGGGTCTTTTATTGGTACTATAATGAATTGTCACAAACTTAGTGTCTTAAAAGGATAGAAAATTATTTTCTTGTAATTCTGGAGTCAGAAGTTCCATGTGGGCCTTACTGAACTGAGGTCAAGGTCTTGGCAGCCTGTCCTAGTGTCTGAGATCCTATGGGAGCATCTATTTCTGTACATTTGGGTCCCTGGGTTTCTTGCTGGCTGCAGGCTAAGGGTCATTGCTAGAGTTACCTCGTTTACTTGCCCTGTGACCTCCTTTCTTCAGCTACCAAGTCAAAAATGGTGGATGGAGTCCTTCATATATCCCATCTACTGGACTCTTCTTCCATCATTGCCTTTTCTCTCTTACTGCCAGGAAAGATTCTGTGCTTTTAAGGACTTCTGTGATTAGTTTGACCCACCTGGATAGCCCAGGATAATCACCTCATCTCAAGGTCTGTAACCTTCATCACATTGCATATCAGCAGTGCTGTGCAAGCAAAGCAACATTGTCACAGTTCTGGGGGTAGCAGCAGAGGTGTCTTTGAGGACACTCCGACTGGCCTCTAATCTGTTTGGTGCTGGATGTTCCCTTTGGTTGGGACTGATAAGCCAGGGAGGACCTGGAGTAGAATGACCTTGATCATTAGAAAATTCAAAACTGCGTCATGTGAAGAAAGTCTTTGAGAAAACTGAGAACAGTTTTCCTGGAAATTTGAGAGTAAAGGGAAGTGTAATTGCTATTTCAAATCATCTTAAAGTAGATGAAGTGGACGTATTCTATGCTACATCAAGGGCAAAGCAGAATTAAAAGAAGAAAGAAATTAATTTTCACTCAATCCAGAGAATGGGATGTTGCTCTCAAAATGGTCCCAGTAAAATGGCCTCTGCCTCTTGGTATCCATGCCCTTATGTTGTACCCCAATAGACGCATTGAACTTAGCCTGGCTCATGACTTGCGCCAACCAGTGGAATACAGCAGGAGAGACCATTCAGGGCTCTGAGTCTAGCCACTAAGCAGCACTGTCTGCTTTGATTTTGGTGCTTGTGTGAACCCTGAACAATTATGTCACAAGTCCAACTCTCTGCTGGGATACCCAGTAGAAAGAACACATGAAAGAGGAGATAGAGAGGAGAGGACCTACGAATATATGCGGAAGTAGAGAACCTCCATTATCTCCGTTGATAATCTAACCTCACATGAGACCCTAAGCTGGGCACTACTGTTCAACTGAACCTAAACTCAAATTACTTATCCATAGAACAGTGAACAGAATAAGTGATGGTTATTTTAAGACACCACATTTTGGGATGATTTGCTATACATGAGAAACTAGCCGCTATCCCTGTTCAGCTAATTGAGTGAGCCTGTTTGTACTCATGGCCAAGAGCATTTTGAATGTTTCACCTTGTAAACCAGAGTTTGTTTTCCTTGACTTTTGATTGCAAAATAACACCATTGGCTTTAACAAATTAATCCAGCTTCCTGCCAGCAGTGTCCATGATTGAAGGTACTGTTTATAGACTGATGACTATGTGTGTTTGCTTTTCCTGATCTGGTGCTTTCCTTGATTGCCCAAATGGATGGAACGCTCTTCATTGTTTTGCTGTCATCATTCATCTACCTTTTAGAAAATGAAATTGTTCAGTCTATCTCAACTGGAACTTAAGTCTGTAATTAAAAACAGATGGTTTAAAAATATGCTGGAAACAAAGATAAAATGCACAAGACCCTGAAAGAGAAACCAGAAGCCCTTCGATGTTTGATCAACATGGTATTGTTGCAGAACCTCTTTATGATGAACTTGACAGCAAGTATGGAAATGCTTCCCCAATGAAAACAGAAATAAATTGGGAATAAATATCCAAAGAAACAGATAAGCACAAACCATGATGCACTTGCTCTTGAAAAATGACATGAAACGATAAGCTATGCAGTGACATTTGTTAAAAAATTTCATTTCCACCAACAGTGTATGAGGGTTCCAATTTCTCTATATTCCCTCTAACACTTATTAATTTTTTAAATAATAACCACTTCAGGAGGTATAAGGTGATAATCTCATTGTGGATTTGATTTGCAAACCCACAAATGATTAGTAATTCTGTGCAGCTTTGCACCTATCTGTTGGCTGTTTGTCAGCATTCTTTAGGAAAATGCCCATTAGAGTGGCTCCTCAAGTGACTGCAAAGAGATAGACCATATAATAGAAGATTACTCACTCTTCAAAAGGAAAATCCTGCCATATGCAACATATGAATGAATCTGGACAGTATCAGGTTAGCTGAAATAAAGGTGTCATTGCAAGACACATGTTGCCTGATCTTACTCATAAAAAGCATCTATTCTAGTCAAACTTACAGAAGCAGAGAGATAAATCATGGTCACAGGGACTGAGACAGGAGTGGGAAAAATAAAAAGTTGTTGTTTGATGGACTGGAAGTTCAGTTACACAAGCAGGGGAAGTTCTAGAAAAACAGCATAAGACAGTGTCAAAAATCAGCAATACTATTAAGTACCCTGAAACATTTTTTAAGAGAATGGATCTTAATTTAAGTGTTCTTATTAAAAAAATGAGATGACAGAGGAAACTTTTGGAGGTGATGATTTCACAAGTGGATGCAATATGTTCAAACCTATCAAATTGTATACATTAGATATCTACTTCCTTGCATATCAATTACACTTTAGTAAAACTGTTAAACACATGTGATTTCAATTCACAATTTCCAAAAATGTAGAAATCCAATAAAATGATATAGGCGCCAAGCAGTATTAATAATGACTGTTTTTGATGCATTTTTTTTCTGGGCCCATTTAGAGTGCTCAGGCATAGTAAATTTTCACAACTGACAGTAATCCTATAAGGTAGACATTATACTATTATTTTCTTTATTTTGTAGATAAAGACAGTGCCACCGGAACAAGAATTTTTGTGACTTGTCCAATTGCACATATTTTGTGGGCTTTTTACAAATTAGCTCCAGAATCACCTAGTTTAGAAAAACTCAAATAATAAGAAATGGTGAAATTCCATACTATGGCATGCCAGATTCTATTAGAGATGAAGAAAGGAGCTGCAAGTTGAAAAAACATGTGCTTATGAAATAGCACCCAAAAGACATATTTTGAATATCTTGAAAAGAATGTGAAAGATTTATCTTGAAAGAACAAATACTTATCTTACAGTTAAATGTTTGTCTGGATTTTAGTGATTTTGCTCTTTGTTGAATTTTTCGCATTAACTTATTGCAAAACAAAAATAAAGTGATATGGGGAAAAGCAGAGAAACAAAAATAAAGTGATGTGGGGAAAAGCAGAGAAATGCTGAAATTGTAAGGTGGTAACAGTGCTCAGATTAAGGTGCCTCTTAATCTCCAAACCCACCTCTAATTTTGTTGCTATGGTGCCCACATTTTATGCAGCTAATAGCTGTGCCAGATACAATTGAATCCTCTCTTTTATTTTTCCCTCATGAGCAGCCTCCAAAATGGACTGTATCATTTTCACAAATCAATGCAATGAACTCAGACAGGTTAAGTAACAGGTTCAAGTTCTTGTCGTTAGAAATGATCTATGCATTTCACATCATCCTTCTGCCTCGAAGCTCACAGGAGATACCAGTTGTCATGGAAAGAAAGCAAAAGTGGGCAACATTTACCTCTCAGCACTCTAGGATGTGACAGTTTTTCAATATGGGTAATTGTTGATCTGTTACTCTTCAGAACGTGGGTAGAGGTTCAACCAAGTTCAACTTGCCTCTCTGCACATGCAACTTGGAGCTGGGTGCCTTCAACTTCCCTGGGCTTCAAGTTCAGGATGAGTAGAGTAAGACCTCCAACAAATCAGCTGCTTACAACTTTGGGTTTGAAGGATCTGATGTGACATGAAATCTTTTCCAAACAGTTTATCTCAACTTACTTTGTCATCAATATGTAAATAGATATTTTGTTCTTTTTCTTAAATCCCATCAATCTTGCCTCAGGGATGTACATTACAATGTCTGTTTTAAGAGCAAAGTTTTGAAAATAGTGATTGGCTAATAGGTTTTTCCAGATATCGTTTTGATAGAACATCATATACCATTTCAAACTCAGCTTATGGGGTTTCCTAAGTTAAGTTTCTAAGTGAAAAAAGAATTATTATCATTAAACATATATGATGACAACTAAACAAAGTTTCATTTCCAAAAACACCCCTCAAAATGTGAGCCCACTCAAAGATAGTCCTATTTCGTATTTAATGTGTTTTGCCCATCTTTTTCTCGTAACTTCTTAATATGATACCCAAGATCCTATCAGCTCTGACCTTTAGACTCAGAGCACCTAACTTTGAAACTTGTTCTTTCTAGTGTTGGTCAAAGGGTGTGACTTTCTTGTATTTTTTGATAAAAATTCTTGGTCAAGGACTCAGTTCTCTACTAAGGCTGAGTTTTGTCCATGTCTTATATTCTCACTTCCTAGGGATGAATGAAAATGACGGGAAATGTAGGGAAAAGAGACATTAATACAATTTTATCATTGAGAGAAAAGCAGAAAGGGAATCAGAATCCTTTTTATTCATTGAACTTGTGGGCAATGGGTCAGGCATCTGGAAAGAACATCAACACTTCCACTACAAGGGGATTATCAGAAGAAAGGATGAAAGGAACTGTGACATGTGAGAAGGGAATTAAGAATGAAACACCCTGGCTTTGATTCTCTATGCCACAGCACAGCTGAGTGGTCTTGGATCAGTCACTTGCTATCTACGGACCTCAGTTTCCCTTGGAAAACGTAATGGGTGTTCAATGATCTCTGATTCGTTGCAGTCCTGAAATTCTGTGTTCTCCAACTGTAGCAAAAGGAGCTTAGAAACTGAACTGTTTGCTCAGCAGAGCTTTTGGGTGTTTTGCTCATTAAAAGATTAGCTGTCCATTTGCAGGGATGTCGCCCCAATGGGGCAGGGAAAGAATGGCCCAACAAAGTTTTAGTTTTGATTCGCGTATGAAGTACATATCCAATTCCCTGGCAAGTTAAGCCAAGCACGTCTTCTCATGTGTTTTAGGAATCAGGCATTTGGCTGAGACAAAAAGCAAATGCCTCTTATTAATGTGTGACAAATCCATATGGAGAAAAACACTGTTTCTTCTCTTCCATATGGCACAGCTGAGTAAGGCTGGCTTTTCTGGCCTTGAAATGGTTCCATGAACCAGGTGGGTGGTTTATTTCACAGGCTGGTGACAATCCAGTGTGTCTCTCCCATGGAGACAGGAAGAGGTGAGATTTCTTCCATTATAGCCCAGGGCTGTCAGCAAGGTCTGTGACATGGCCCACTGACTCTTCTGTCTGGAGGAAAGGTAGGTGACCTACTGTGAGGAAGGAGAAAAGGGAAATCAGACAAAGAGCATCAGGTTTTGCTTTTGCAAAGGCAAATAAGCTCTTTCCCTGTAAAACCCTCAACCCCCTTCCTACCCATCCCAATGTATTAAGTGTGTTGAGGTCTTTGAAAGAAAAGGGAAACCTGAAAGGCAGCTCTAACCTACCTTCAAAATTCAGGTACAGCAGTGTAAGACTCAATCACTTCTAGTTTTAACCTGATTTTACAAGGCATAATGGACTAGCTGCTTTCTCTCCCTGATGTTTAGGCTACAGATACAAACACATGGACGAGATTGCGCTGACTAAACATGAAAGGTAACAAAAAAAAAATTCTAAATCAATCAGACCTCTAAAACAATATAGCCTCTTTTAGAAAGCTAAAATGTAGGTTGTAGAAAAAACATAAGCCATCCTCTCTGCCTCCAGTTAAAGTCAACTAGAAAGGAAATGGTGGTTTCCATTGTCCCTATAGTCTCAACTTCATCTTTCATGAATAATCCTCTTCAATTAGATTTTTGACTCTTCTCTTTCTGCTGTGGCTATGAATGAATAACTGTTTTAATAAATACATCAATATATTCATCATATGCCCTATAACCAGAGTCAAATTGATATGTATTGTTTTCTCTTATATATAAATTGCCATCTAGACACAAATGTAAAATGTCTGCTAAAAATGAAAAACAGTTAAGTGACAGGATGTCGGTTTTGGAAGAAAATATCAAAAGTCTTACTACTATCTAGAAAGCTAGAACCAATTCTTTTATGAAACTGGATCTGGACAAGCATATACACACAATTGACTTCCTGAAAGTAGTGATGGTAGACATGAATTTTAATATGTGGTGAAGCTTTTTAATTTAAATTAAGTATTTGAGGGCTTTTTAATTTGGGAATGACTTATTGAATAGTAAAAGGACTAATCTCAACCTTAACATTTTTATCAAAGCTGGTTCAGTGGAGGAACTTCCATGTAAAGCTTCTGTATGAAATTTACCCATCCTTACATGACGGTTTCAAAGGATAAAAGCTTGTCACCAGATTTACTTCAGTATCTTCTAAATGCAATCATTAGAAAGCATTTCCTTAAACTAAAACATCTGTAACTTCCCCTGTGTTTTTCTAGGGTCATGTAGACTATCTGACTCATTCACATGAGAAATCTTCAAATTTATCAGGTCACTTGTTCTTAGCCCCTGTGACTATTCTCTGGATTTCATATTAAACTTGTCACTTTGAACATTTGAAACAATATTACTGGAAAAATGATTGAATTATTTATATTATTTATTGAAAACATAAAGTTTTATTTATGTAGTATTGGTTTAAGACAGTATACTGGCTTCAGGTTCTTTACACTAGAATTTGACCTCTGTATAAACTACTTTCCATTTATTACCATACAATCTGCCCCTTTATCTCTTTTATACACTCCACAGGCCCCTTCCCTCTTGGTAACCAACATTTTGTTCTCTGTATCTAAGAATTTGTTTGGGTTTGCTTGCTTAAGTTTGTTTTGTTTATGTTTTACATGAGTGAAATCATGTAGTTTTCATCCTTCTCTGTAACCTAATTTCATCTAGATAGTATCCATGAGGTCTATTCATGTTATTACTAATTGTAGGATTTCATCTTTTATTTTATAGCTAAGTAGTATTATACACCACATCTTCCGTAGTCATTTGTTGATGGACACCTAGGGTTATTTTATATCTTAGATATTGTAAGTAGTGTTGCAATAAACATAAGGGTGCATATTGTAATTCATATTTTTCTATTCTTAAGATAAGTACTGCATCATCTGTTATTTCTACTCTTAATTGGTATGAGGATTATCTGTATAGTTTATCATAGTGACCACACCATTAGCATTCCCCCAACAGTGTATGAAGATTCCCCTTTCCCCACATCCTCACCAACACTTAATGTTTCTTGTCTTTTTGATAATAGTCATTCTTCTCACTGGTGTGAGGTTTAATCTCCTTGTGGTTTTGATTTGCCTCTCCCTAATAATCTTCTCAAGTGCCTCTTGGCCCTCATAAAGACTAATCCCCATACTCCAAAATTTCTTCTAATCTCAGAGTTGACTGATTCTACCATCATTTACTGTGTTTTACAGGAAGAGGTGGGAATTACTGAGAGACAGAAGGCTGAAGATATGGATGAGCATCACAGTGACCTTCTCAAACCTGTGATTCCGCAAATAGATATAATTCTACAAAGGAATTTAAGGATCATAGTGAAAACCACAAGAGGGCACTAGACTACTACATGGGCCTAGCTCTACTCATCACCCAAAGCACAAAGGAAGGGTCAGGACTGATAATACACCAGGGTGACCTCAGTAGATGGCCACATCAGTTGTATGTTCTAAGCCTGTGTCTGAGACACAGCATGTAATCATGAATGATGTACAAAGTTATTGGCTAAGAAACACATACTCAGATGCTAAGCTTCAGTTTATACAAATGCCATTTAGAAAAATAAAAAAGAGTAAGTTATACTCCCAAAGTCCTACGAAAAAGAAAGGTGGTTCTGTAGGTTGCAACTTCTGAAAATACCCTGGTGATTGTCAGGGACAATCAGCAAGGCTTAGATGGGAGCCTTTTGCATCTACTTTTGAAAATCCAGACATCTGACAAGATTCATGTTTGGCCACAAGATGTTCTCTCCAAACCATGAAATTTATGTTGGGCGTCACCCAAGGTATTCCCTGCTCTGTACTTCACATGCTTTTAAGAAAACTTATCTCAGGTTAAAGAGAGGACACTGAAAATTTCTTGTAAATGCAGACTGAACCTACACAATGTCATCACACCATTTGAAGAAGACAAAAAATTCAGCCAATTAAGATGTAATTTAGTCTGAGTAACACCAACCAAAAGATTATTTGGGTCAATGAAAAATGTCTCCACAATGCCAAAACAGTCAATCAAGTTAATGTGAAATTCAGCCAAATGTAAAACTACACAGTCAAGTGTTTAACTGAAAAATAATCAGTCAAACAGGTTGCTTGGAATCAAGGAAATCAAACCCTAAACCAAGGAGCTAAGTTTTTGACTTGCAACAAGTATGCTGAGTGCTATGAAGAAAATTGCTCCCCTTGGCATCACATGATCTGGGACGTTGATAATATGATGATACCATTACTATGTATGGGATACATTTATCCATAAAAATAACTACAATGATACATCGATATTAGATAGGTGGAGAGAATAACTCAGATTGCATCATGTAGAAAAGAGTTACTTGACTGGTTAAAGCAGAAATTCTTGTATCAGGAAAGACAAAAGAGGGTCATTTTTATGGGTAGTGTTTAGCTCTTCGGAGGTAATGAACACCTACAACAGTAACTAATCCCTGGAAATAAGTCTCTTGTCCCTAGAAGTCCTTTTCTGTAGAGACAGTGAAAATCACTAAGAAGGATAAACTCTACTCCTCATTTTTTGCTCATTTATCTACATGCTGAGTCCTGAATCCACATCTGCACTTTTTACTGTGTCTTGTGCCACAGCCTGGCTGGTTGTTATCCCTTTGCTTACATTGTTCTTCCAACGCTTGACACAAATATCACTTTCCTCTGTGGTAAACCCATGACAACTCTTAACCTTTGCTTTCAGGCTCGATCTCAACTTTTGTTCCCAGGAATCATGCTGTTTATGGCATTGATCTATAAATGACATTTCTCATTATCTTATGTCCTTATTAGTGTCAGATACATTGAGTCTGTTCAAGATATTTGTTTATTCAACTTAGCTTTGATCCACTTTGCTAGCTTGGCTTCTACCTTTAAGTACATTTTTCTTAGAATTTTATATTTTGTTGAGTTTGGCATCATTTCTGCATACTCTGCACTGCTTGCCTCTTTCTTTAGCTTATAACCACACTGGAACTTCCATCTTGACTGTTCCAGTTCTGTTTTTAGAGCACTACCTTTAATGGCTAATCCCACCCCAAACTGATGGTGGTCACCTTCTTTGGAAGTTTCAAGCTCCCTTCCCAGCACAGATCTCATCTTCTGGGACAATCCCCAGCACTGCGGTAGCGGTACGTGCAGAGGAACATTAATCTTCTCTCTCTATTTCTCCCACCATAGCAGGATTTGAAGTTGCTTCTCTAGCCTGTCTTCCCTCTGTTACCAAACACACTTTTTTAAAATTAGGAAATGAAAATGATAGTTCTAGTCTTAGCCAGGAGTTCAACTAATTTGCTCCAGGAAAAGGATGATTAATGGAGCTTAGGCTTTATGTCTGAGCCAGGGGAATAACTGAGACATGCCAACCCAGCCATTCCTGGGATCAGGTGAACTGAACTGGCCTTCAGCCTACTGGAGGCCCTTAAAGCTAGCTGGTGGCCCTGGCAGAAACTGTGCCCCAATGAGGTCCTGGTGGGCACATGTGGCCTAAAGGAAATGGCAATTTTCTGATTTCTTTAGTTGTTTGGTTTCTCTAGAGAACCAGCCTCAACAACCCCAGCCTACAGGAACTTGTCACCATCTGAAATATGCCAATGGGTTGTCCAGACCACCTAAATTATATGTATAATGGTGAAAGTTTCCTTTCACCGAGTGTCATGTGAACTCATTCCAAAGGCTTTTTTGGGTCTGAAGGCCTATGTGTAATAGTCCTTCACCAGAAAGGGAGTGAGTGGAAATAAAGAAAGAAAAATGTAGGGAATTTAAGTCTTACTTCGTCAAAGCTCAGACTTGAAGGGAGGAAAATTCTGCATGACCTTGGTTAAGCTGTGGTGTGCTACTTCTGTCAATGCTGAAATTATCCTGAGTGCTATAGAGCACTTTCCTACAGTTGTTTCACCTGAGTTTGGGACGCCAAAGGCAAGCAGTGTGAATCCCCAGATCACGCAGGGTCAATGGCACATAGGAATGTGTGTGCTTGAGCCACGGTAATGGTCACCCTTTCTCCATCTCTGCCTGCCAGACCTAGCACTGTCCTCAACCCAATGCGGTTTCTGAAATCTCACCCACATCTTCTCTTGTTCCCCTGGGGTCCCCCAGATCTTGATGTGGTTTTCTTTGTTCAACTTGGAAAATATATTTTTTTAACACTCAAGTCCTTTTTACTTTGCTTCATTAATAGTTCTTTCTTCACTAGTGACCTCTGCAAAAATGAATGAAATAGAGTTTGTATAAATGAAACCTATTTTCTGCTCTTCCCTTTGAGCAAAGAGAACTGCAGAACGCACGGAAAGTGGGCGTGAGCACCAAAGTAGTGGTATTAAGATTTGAAAAGCACCCTAAAAATAAAACGAGTCAAATTAAAATGCATGATCTCATTTGATCCCTTCATGAGACTCTTTCCTCTTTAGTGAAATGGAGATTGAAATGATTAGACCTGGAGAAGTCAAGTCACTCAGCATATAAATGGAGAGATAGGAATCAGACCTACTTTCCTCTGTTCCTTTTCTCCACCATGTTGCATCCCAGTATGCTCCAGCATCCTCGGAGACAAAGGTCTGGAGGAGGCACAAAGAGTCTTCTATGCACATCTTTCGCTTCTAATAAGATGAGGATCAGCAGGCAGACAGACACACTTGGGAATAATGACTCTGCTCTCTCAACAGAGCCCCTCCCCCTGTGCCTTTATCCCCTCTTGGGGTGACCTCCACCGAACAAGCTCTCTCTGTAATGACCACCTCATCAGCAGGGGCTGTGTATTTAGTAGCAGGAAATATAAGCTTTTGTGGTCAGTATGACGTCACCTCTCCCACTAAACCGGCCTTTATAATTTGACCACATAAAGGCTTGAAAGGGAGAGACACATACACAGAGAAAGAAAGAGGCAACAGGACTGTCAACAGTTGTCTGTGCAGTGAAAGGAGCTTTGTGTCTTCCCAAATCTCTCCCCAATGCCTGACGCTTGGTCTCCGGTAGACAAAACATCTGGACGATATATGGCATTTTCTCTCTTAGCTGAGTGTCCCAGCTGATCCATGTTCTTCTCTCGCCATCTCTCATTTTCTCCTTTTTGCTTCACTCCCTTCATTTTGACTGCTTCCGTTTTCCCTTCTCTGTTTTCTCTTCGCTTTAAACTCAAATATCTCCATATATACTTAAGGTCTTTTAGTAACTTTTCAATATGTGGATACATGATAGACAAGCATACCCCTACAAGTGTGTCAGTTCTATTAGAGAGAGAGAGTTGCATTAAAGACTTAAAAAGATCTAGCTCATGAATTAGTGTAAAGATCAAAATGTACTTCCTAAGAAAGTCTTGTTTTTCAAAGTAAGTTTGTAGAGGAGAAAGTCACCTTTTGTGTAGCGCTAACTAATTCAGTACCTTTTGCACAGGTTTGAGGTAACATTGCATTTTACTTTTTGTTTTTATTTTGATTTGCATAAAGAAACGACCTGTTGGGGGCTGGTGTCAGGGCTCCAGCTAGTTACAAAGGGAGAACAGCAAAGATTGATACGGAGAAGTAAACACAAAGCCAACAGCCTGAGAAAGGAAAGTGGAAAAGAAGCGTTTCCACAACACACTGTGCTGGCATCTCACTGCTTGTTCAGTCCTTGCAGTTAGGAAGACACCGGAGGAGGAAGACTGGGGCGGTGGCTGAGGTGAGCCTATCTCTGCGTGAAGGTTGATAGAGAAACTTAGCTTCCTCCCAGGAAATCCACTTCCAGGGCTCCGAGCCACCCTGAGAAGCACAGGTAGCAGGAAACACCTGCTTTATTTCTGCCCTGAGTGTTCCCTTTTAGGTCATCGGAGCCCCTGTCCCCACCCTTTCTCCGTGCACAAAGGGACTTTATTCTTACCAGGTCCCAGTGTTTGTCTGGGCTCATCTATTAGCAACTGATGCACTCTGGTTGCCCTTTCCCCCACTTGATTATTTTTCTCCCGGTACAGTTGACCTTTTTATGGCACATATAACCTAGCTTCCCCCATCCTGCTAATAATATTTTTCTTCCCAAATTAATGAGATATACAAGTCTGTCCAAAAAAGCTGACAGGTAAGCATGCGTTCACCATGATCCTGATCCTTAGTTTTGGGCCCTGCTCTTCCCCTCCCTGCCAAGAAGGGGGGGGGGGTGGTGAGTGGAGTGGATTTTGGAAAGGTCTGTGAAGGAGGCAAGTAAGCCTGGGTTCAGGAGAGTAGGTTTCCCACATCCTCCAGCAAAGGACTTAGGAGCTTAACAGCTCTCCTAGCTTGATGCACCCACCACAGAAAGCAGCATCCAGGAAACCATTTGCATAACCATAGAAAGGGGGCTGAAAGTGTCTTAGTGAGTAAAAAATGATGAAATCCAAGGACTCTTAATTAGGCTTGCCAACATCAGGGGAATCTCCCATTGAGTTCCTTTTCTTCAAGCAGGAGAATCTCCATGACACCCCTAACACTATTTCCTTCTCCCGGCCTCCTCTTGTCCTCAAGTGAAAACAATTGTTGGGTAGAAAAGTCCAACAAAAATGGACTGCAGTGCGATTTTCTATTAGAGTTATTTTCACAGGAAGGACTTGATAATATCAAGTCCCGGTCAACAAAGTATATTTTGTTTTATGAGGAAAGGCAGGGTGGTATGCTTGAATATAAGTGAACTGAGTCAATGAATCTTCATGAGTTACTGGAAACAGCAGGATTTAATCACGAGAACTTGGTGAGTCATCTCCTTTCTCTGACAGTCTAATAATCTGTGAGATGGAGAGCTATCCTGGAGGGTTTCAGAGTTCCTTCTCTCCATCATTTTGCAAGCTCTGTGGCAGAGCAGAGATGACTATCTCATTTAAATTGTTCCTAGAAGCCAAGAAGATGGAAACACCTAAATAAGACGACAAAGGAATGAAAATAATTCACAAGGGTCATGTTGCATGAGGTCATGGAATTCATGAACATTTGTTCAAGGCTCACTAGTGATCAAAGGAATGAAGATTTTAAATGGGATCTTACAGTTGCTTCCTAATCTGACCGAAAGGGAAACATTTTTGGGACACCATATAAGCCATGTTATGGTATGTTCATTTACCAGCATACTGTCATCCATAAAATGGGTCTCTATACCTTCACAATGGAAATATGATTGCAATATATTAAGGGAAAAAGTTTACAAAAGAATAATGAGAAAGGGTTGTGAAACCCTTAAGAGTGTTACTCTATTTCAGGAAAATGTTTATATGTATGAGTATGCGTGCACAGGAAGCAATCTTAAAAACACCCCTCAGAAGATTCACACTGGTGTTTTCAAGGTGTCAAAATCATGGTAAGGCAGTTTCTTTATAATTTTCTATGCCATTGGGATGTCTTATGGTGATTGTGTGGTCGATAGATTTCCTCTCTCTTTAGGAATAATACACAACAGTGCTGTAAGCAACTGCATGTAGAACAATATATAGGCGAAGATATTAGCCTTAGTTGCAGGCAGCTGGTAAGGAAAGCTGTCAGCCTGCACTGCCCACAGAGCCCTGTAATCTTGGATACAGTTATTTAATTGGTTCTTTGTGGTTCAAATAGTTCTCTTTTATAAGCTGCTCATATTTTCTGAGCCTCAGTTTCTCTTGATAAGGATAATGATTTTCCACCTTGCAAGGCAGTTCAACAATTCAACAACACATACGCATTGCTTAACCCAAGTCCAGAAAATATTGGTTATTCTAATCATACAAAGTCAGTGCATTTATGCAATAACAAACAGTGATTACTAAATTAAACTTGTTAATTGATAGAAACCACACTGGAATGATGGGTCTGTGTGTCACCTGCAGTTGTAGAGCATTAGCAACTCAAGTGAGTAGTTAACAGGATGGTGGTGAAGCTTTGGCCATGGGCAACTGGGTTTTTAAACCTCCTGAGGTGCAGACCCTGATCTACCCAACAGCTGGTCCCGAACATGAATATAGAGCTTCCATATAACCAACCTTCACCTAGATGCAGAGAGGGATGTGAAGAAAAAAATGAAGAGGCAAATTCTGCCTTCAAGGGACATGATAATGAGAAAAGCAAACCAACACTCCACAAAATGCAGTGTGAGAAAATGTTGCTATATGTGCAGCAAGAAATAGTCACAAAAAGCCTGAGAAGTTTATGTAATTCATGGTGGAGGTGGGGGGCTCATGGAAACTCTGATGTCAGACTCAATTTTAAGTTGGAGTTTTCTATGAGGGTGACCTGAAGAAAGACATTCAAGGCTGAGAAGAACATACGCAAAGGCACTGAGGTGTCTTGCATAGCAACTGAGTGGTGTTACAAAAAGGGTGGCCAGGAGGGTATGAGTCAGGCTGGGAAATGCAGTCAGATTGAGCTGGAACCACATGGGGATAGGACGTCAGGGCCTTGCCAGATGGATGCAAGGTGAATATGTTATCCTGTGTCATGCAGGATGTCCCTGAGAAGTTCAGTGATGGAATCAAGTACCTCCTTTCCCCTTTAATGAAGGGTTACAGCACCGTGGAAGGTCTAGGAATGCACCGCAGTAAATGCATACCCAAGGCCTCCAAGGCCCCTGTTCCATCCCCACGTGGGATGCGTCATCTTGGTTGCAAGTCCAATCTAGCTACTTCCAGTGGGATAAACAGAAAAGGGGCAAAGGTGGATGCCGGTTACCACAGCCAGATGCCCCTGTGAAATGCCCCTGTCCTGCTGAGAAGTGATGGTGAGGGTGGTGAGGGTGGCTGTCACAGAGTCCCATGCCAGGGGTAGGGCCGGCGTCTCTGCTGGCTCACCAGACTTGGGGGTTAGAACTTGCATGTGAACCCTCCAGATCCCAGAGTAAAGATCTGGGGGGACCTGCTGGGCATGGACTAAGTCAGTCTACAGAGTTCTTGTCTTATGGAACTGGGACTGAGCCCTTACGTGTGGAGAGTGGACGGCCGTGGCTACTCTGCTGAGGTAGGTATGAGGGGGAGGGGACCTCTGGGGAAGTGGGGCCTCGAGGACCAACAGGGAGTCTTATGGTCAGAGGAGGGGTTGTGGGCGTGAGCCGCTGAGGCGAGACGGAAGAGGCGTGGAGATCTTGGTGAACTCTCAGTGGGTGACCTGAGGAAGGGTGAGGGCGGACTGGGAGGGTCAGGAAGATGAATTTTAGAACAAGCTGAGAAAACATGATAGCACGGAGAGCGCTGGGAAAGCACAGTCACCAGCAGAAAGCCTTGGTGCCATCGCCACGGGCCCTGCTGCCCAGAGTGAGTGGACAGCTTCCATGAAGAGGGCCTGGGATGTGCAGCCACGAGAAACCTACCCCACCAGGGGTACAGCGATGGCAGCCCCGCCTGTTTCCTGCAGGGGGTCCAGCAAGATCCCCTGACCTGCATCCGAAGCTGGCCTACCTGGTGAGCCTCCTTCTGATGAGCCAGGCTGGGGTTCAGCGAAGAGATCCCCTTTGGCTGCATCGCTGTCTGGCAGGGAGATAGGTGTTGGGAAATGGGGGTGATCTCTACTCTGCCTGGCACCCTGAGTTTGGGAAAAGAACAAATGAAGTAACGCAGAAATGTCTTGTAACATGGATGTACTTAGAAGAAATCACATCAGCAGGAACAAGTCCAAAAGAAAAAGACAGAAACCAAATGGTTTCACTAATGCACGGGATATAGGGGAAAAAATAAAAGCCATGAGGAAAAGTCAAAACAAGCAAAGCACCAAACTGAAGCACACAACTTCGGGTAGAGGCGGGGGACGGAGGGGAGTGGTGGGGAGGGTGGAGGGGGTGAGTCCTTGGGATTACAAAGATGTGAAATTTATATATAACAAAATTTTTAAAAAATGTCAAAAAATTCTAGTGTTTGAAGAATGAACATCATTATATCAGACCCTAGTTAACTTCAGGCATCCTTTTTAGGCCAATTGATTGGAATGTAAAACCAAAAAGATGGAGTGTCTGATTTTATTTGACTTTCTTATCCATACTGCTTGGGCAGCTTAACAATTTATAAACTGTGTAACTACTTTCCAAAACATTAAGGTATTAGTGAAAATCATAGCAATTTATAAAAGGAAGATGCAAAAGTTCAGGGTAAGAAGTCAGTCCACCCCCGAAATGAGTTACATGCCCATGTGTTTGGGCTTTAGGAAAAGTCAACAATGTAGAGTCTTAACACTCTATATATCTGGAGTTAACTGCACAGATTAATCTGCAGCCCTGATTGATATTGATCCGATCAATAATGATTGCAATCACTGCTGTCATTTATTCCGTTCTCATTGTGTGATCCCTGATGTGTGGGTGCACCCAGAGCCTCAGGCTGAAAAGCGACAGGAGAGATGGTGACCCAGTCTGGCTGCTGTGAGTGTCAGGGAGAAGATGTGGGAGAGAGACCCCTGTCACCCTCCTACTGAGGATGTTCATACTACCTCCTCAGAATTAATTGAGCACCTCCTGTATTCCTCAAGCTGCCAGGGAACTGTAGGGTGTTGGGGGGGAAGATCATGGAAAGAGTGTGATCTCTGCCTCAAGAATCTTGGGGGGTTTGAGAGACTGAAATGTGGCTATATAGATCCATGCACAGAACACACAGAACTTCTCCCCCCTCTGGCTCACATCAGGAATTTGATGCTTTTGCATATGAAAGTATAACCAGTTCCACAAGGAACCTGAGAGGCAGGAAGCAACTGAGTGGTGGAGAAGGGTGGTCTTGCTTAACATCTGCTAGAGGGAGACTCTAAAGACCCCCAGGATGAACCAAAGCTGGAATAGAGACCTGGGTCTTGGCTCCTGTGCAGGTAGGTGGTGTTTTGGAAAGCACATGGGCTGTTTAGACAGAAGAGTCCGTATTGGTATCTCCCCTTTGGAGAGAAGATGCCAGGAGGAGCGTTGCAACCTGATTATTCCCATTTCACAGATGAGTCTATGCACTTAGGTGGTATTGTGATGAAGATGTTGAGACAAGGATTGTCTTGTATGGTGCTTGGTGTGTTGTGGATGGAGGGAGGGCAACAGCAGCTATAAACTCCCCTGCAGATTGAGGCTGTGGGTGAGAATCTGCAGCAGAAGACAAATCGCAGACTCTGCTCTGTTTTCCTTTCAGTCAAATACATGACTAGGGTCTCCCAACCCAGAGTGTGTTCTGGTGCATCTGCCAGTCCGGACAACTCTCACCCTGGGTCAAGTGGTGCAGCTAACCTGATGCTGAGGGTACGGAAAAGGGCAAGTGCCAAGTCTGGCTCTTTGAAAGGAGATGAGGTTAAACTAGAGAACTCCTCTCCCCCCCACCCCGCCCCACTTCTCTGTAGACGCTGAAAGAGCCTGACTTCACTGTTCTACAGTCACACTCTGTTAGCCGCTAGACGCAGGGTATGAGAAATGAATTTACCAGAAGAGATGGTCCAGCCACAGCCGAGGTTAAATGGAAGTATGAACCATGAGACAACTTTATTAACAAAAGAAAGGGGTATTTGTAGGGACACAGGGCGAGGGCCTGGTGAATTCCAAAGAAGACAAACAAACCTGAGAGATAATTAACATTCTAAAGCAAAGAGTAATTGAGGAAGGGGCAGAATAGGCGGGTGGTCCCTAACTTAGATAAGGAAATTCAATGGGTGCCAGTGCTCCCAGGAGGTCATTTCAGTAATTCAGTCCCTAAGTTTTCTTAGGGATGGTTAATGAGAGAGGTTTTCCTTATCTCGTTTAAAATAACTCTTCTAGTTTACAAATGGCGCACAACAACACTCTGTGCTGGTGTGGAAGAGAGGGGAAGGGGAGCCCGAGAGCATGTTTGTTCTATCCCTAGCCTATCCCCGCCTGAGGTCAGCCTTTATCAGGACAGTTGAGTCAAGTTGCATTTCTTTTCTTTGATCAACCAGCCAGCATTTATTTGAGACCTACTGAGTGCGCATATCAAGCTATATGTCCCTGGATTCCCATGTATCTGAGGACAAAAAGACAACACAACAGAGTCAGGCATGTTAGAATTGGATCTAGTCTCTGTTATTTATTAAAAATATTATTTCTGGTCACCACTATGAATTTTAATTTTTTAATCTACAAAATGAGAACAATTCCTACTTTGCAAGATTAACGAGTACTGAACTAAAAAGAAAATATAAGGGAACTGAATAAATGGGAGTGATGATTGTAAGTATTATTGACAGTATCAATATCAATCAGGGTTATAGATTAATCTGTGTAGTTGACTCCAGGTATATACATTAAGAGCTGCTAATATCAGCATGGCATGCAGTAACTGATGGGTGAACTGGTGTCACATTATGTCTGTCTGAGTAGTGCCTGGAACTCTGCAGTGGAATTAGATGACAGGGAGCACAGGGAGCATTTCAGAGGAACAAAAGGAAAAGTATAGAAGCAGAGATGCACAGGACATGTGCAAAAGTTGGAAAGAACATGGAGCAGGATTGAAGTTGTAACACCTGGATAGGAAAGGGGGACAAGAGAGAGAGAGAGAGAGAGAGAGAGAGAGAGAGAAAGAGGGTTCGAGTACAAAGGCATGAAGTCTGGCTCTGAAGCCATAAGCAATAGGGGGAATATGCAGGTCTCAGGCAGAGGAACAAGGTAAAATGAAAATGGTTTTTGAAAACCTGCATGTCAGGGTGAATTGGAGCAACGTCTCCTTTCAGAATGGACATCAGTGAAGGTGAAACTGGGTAGTTAAACCGCCAGAGGCAGCAGCTGGGGGGGGATTGGCACAAGAAGCAGAACCATGTGAAGCAGAGAGCTGAGAGGATTTTGGCACCTGGAGAAGGACGTCAGAGTGGAACCTTGCGGAGAGGAGAGAAAGAATGGCAGGTAGGTAAAGAGTAACCTGAGTGACCAGGCTGGGCAGAAGCCCCCTGGAGGAGTGAGCTGGTGGTTGTGGTTGTGAGGAGTCATGGTAGCCAGTGGAATAGTGGCCAGTGTGGAGAGTGTGATACCGCAGCAAGGTGGCCTGGAACGCTGGTACCTGGCAATGGCCAAGAATTTGGAAAGCTGACTTGTACATCAGCAATTGTGGAAGAAGTTTGAAATATCTTGAAGAAGCGGAGCAGCTTGGGATACTGGAGAGAGAAGAAGAAAAGAGAAGATGACAGAGAAGACTGGACTTTGCAGAGCGCCAACCTCTGAGGTTTAGAGGGGCAAAGGGGCACCATCTTGGACTGTGTCTTTGGGACTTTGGGACTGAGAATGGTGAGTGGGGTAAGATGATTGTCCACTTGTGGCTTTAAGGGCTTTTCGTTTTCCCTGTTGAACTCTCTTGTTGTAAATCCCTTGTTAAACTGCATTTTGAGTGGCAACTGCTATGTGTGGGTGATACGGACCTGGGGCTTATAAGTTGGAGGCTTTGCCTCCTTTTTTGACCTGATTTCAAAGGGACTACACCAGGCAAGTGAGGTTGAGTGACGGATGACAGGAGGTAAAGAGTGAGTCTATGACACCATTGGACATATGCTGTGGTTGGATATCATGGCTATTACTTGCCATCTTCTCTGGGCTTCCAGTACGTGGACTGACTGCATTGCTTGGTGGGAGTGAGCATCATGGGAAGGGAAGGGAGTGCTGTCAGCTTAGAGGAAGTCATGTCAGAATCTCAAAGCCTGGAGGCAATGGACCACACCTCTGTTAGAAAAATCTTTTGCTACTCCCACAAACACAGGGATGTGCCTTGAACCTATCAGGCATGTGCAAGGCACTGAGGATATTGCCTGAATACATTAAATTCCTTCCCGATTGAGTTCAAGTTGAAGAGAGATTAGAAACAGTAATTAGGATAGAATATGGTGGGTGGTGAACCTTGATTTGGTGCAAACAGAGTAAGCGGGCAAAGTATGCTGAAATAGACAGATCTGCTTATTTTACACAAAACTAGTTGATGACCTCACCTTTGAGGAGATTTTTAAGTTAATTCTTGAAAGTATGGGAGGGAGGTGGGGAGGTTACTGCCTTTGAGGATATTGGGAAACTTTTCTTGGCAGAGAGAGAAGTAACGGGGTCAAAGTATTTGAAACAGGAGATTTGGAGGGATGGGGATGGGAGATGTGGTGGGAGGAGAGAGCACAGGTGAAAGGCGTTGGAGATGATTCTGGCTTCTACTCTGAGTGAGCTGAGCAGAGCCTGAGAGAGTGTGTCATGCTTTAACAAGCTGTTGTATGGGGAATCAGCAGGAGGGCAGCCTGTGAAGTGATCTACTTAATTGAGCTAACATTCTGTCAAGTATCAGATAATAAGCGTTTATGAACCGGCAGTGTCTGTCAGGTTCTGTGCTAGGCATCTTTGGCAGGATCTCAGCCCAAACACACAGCAAACCCATGGAGCAGGATTGCTAGTCCACGTCTCATCAGAGGAGACGTCCTGCCATCTGCCCATCATCTGTCTCCCCGCGGCAGTGCAGCTTGAGAGTAACCCAAGGAAGAACTGATTCCAAAGATGATGCTCTGAACAGGGTTTTATATAAGCCTGACCTTACTTTTCACTCAGCTTTGAAATCACCCAGATGCCTAGAACCAAATGACTGAAGTCTCTGAGATGACATAGAGAGGGTGTCTCATCACCACCATCACTAGACTCTTTTCAACATACCTGAAGATTTTTAAATATTAGATGTTGAACAGACAAAACGAAGCCTTCACCTGAGTCAGCTGAACATCTCATGCGGGGGCCTGAGGAAAGGCTGGTGCTCCTCACTCTCTTGCCAGCAAGTCATGGGAAGATCTTGGGGTACATGGGCATGAGCACGGGTTGTCCTGCTTCACTGACCTCTTGAGGACGGGAGCGGTACCTCACTAGGCAGAGGGGTGACTTCCTGTCTAACACAAATCAGGGTACCCATCAACATAGAGCTGTAGACCTTTGACTGCAGTCAGTAGACATCATTTCATTATCTACATCTTACATGGAAGGAATTGGTGTTGGTCACTTGACAATTAGTGCACTCAGGAAAATAACTTAGAGTAGAATTGAATGAGGAAGTTTAGCTGTAAGTTCATTGTAGCAGAGAGGAGAAAGAAGAAGAGGAAGAGGAGGAGGTGAAGGAAAGAGAAGGAGGAAGACGAAGGGGAGGAGGGAAAGAAGGCAGAGGGATGGAGGCAGAAAATGAGTAAGGACTGGACGGTGGAACCAGGACAGAGGAAGGATGAGAAAAGGGAGGGAGGGAAGGAGGAAGGAAGGAAAGAACAGAAAGTGGGAGGAAGGGAGGGAGGGAAGGGGAGAGGGAGAGTGTAAAGTAAAATAAGCATAGAAAAGTTTCTGGACATGTTCTGCTCTGAAAATCAGTTTGCTTAGTGAATCCCAATACAGGGACGTTTACCTTCAGTTTTGAAGTTAAATGTGTCCACAATGTAATTGTGGTCATTTCCTAGAGAAACAGATTCTTGGGTCCATTTTGATGAAAGAGTTGATACCTACCTACCATTTTTCAGTTTCTTCCATCATTCCTTCTCTAGCTACTTTGTATCTTGACTGCACCTTATGCCCAAGTCTTTTACACATTGTGGGCAACCCTGAGATCTTTGGCTATTTTCAAGAGGATGCTTTTACCTCCCTTCCTAGGCCCTAAACTTGCTGGTTCTTCTTCTTCTTTCTGCATAATAATGTTTTAGTTTTTTTTCTTTTGTAAATGTTTTCCCACCAGGCTTGAATCATCCTGTGACCCTCATTTTAGTCCGCCACTCTGTGATTCAGATTTCTTATCCACCGGATAATTTTCACAGTGCTTTCAACTCATTCGAGTCTATAATTCTGACTTAAATCTCTTTAAACCTGTTTTCTTAGGTTATCATTATGTGTGTCAAGAGAAAAATCAGAACCCCCATGTCATACACATTCTGGGCGGGGCAAGACTGTGATAGTTGTTCATTTCCAGTGTAAATGTTTATGTCTTTAAATACATGGTTCATGTGAAAAACAAGTAGGAGCCGCATGCTTGCTTCGGTGAAGAAATCACACTTTCTTCCTTGGAAAGGCCCTTTAGTCGACTCTTCTTTTTCAAGAGAATGGTGTGAAAGGAGAAGGGTGTCTTCAAAATCGTGGTAGGGGGAAGTCTAGCTCTCCTCCCCAGGACAGGAGTAACATTGCACATAAAGATCACTGAACTGGTTTGCAGAAACATCAATTACCTCCCCCCCCCCGCCCCCCTCCAGGACAGCACTACATTTATATTCTGCCAGATATGTGTATCTGAGGCCTCCAGAGAAGGCATCTCACCCGCTCAGAACACATGATCCCAGTGTCCAAGGAACTTGTCAGATGTAAAACTCTTTGTATACCCTGAATCACCTTACATGTTTTTAACCAATATCCCCTTGCTCATTTCCCAATGGACACAAACAGATGGCTATTATCCTCTGCAAGAAGAGCCTTCAGATGCGAAGGCGTCTTTAGGCCAAGCTACTCAGCTACTTCTGACTGTCATCTTCTTAATACCCCAACCACCCCTCCTGTATCAACACCCTATAAATTCCTGTTGAAATATTAGATCAGATAGCCAATGGAAAATGCTTTGCTATGGTAAATCCTCTGTCTCCTGCTTTGTGATCTCATGCTCCTAGTTCCTTCAAATATGAAACCTACGTTCACATTTGCTTTTGCATGATGATGCAAACTGGAAGCTGATTAAGTCCAACAACTCAATATCAAGATATAAAAATCCGGCATCTAAATGATGGAGGTATTTTTTGACATACGTGTATCAGTGGCATTAAATTACTGTCAGTGAATCTATGGTTGCCATTTTATCAGCTTTTTGAAGAATGTGTACTATTTTCTAAAAAGATTTGGTCAGACTTTTATCAATATGGGTAGCTGAAATATTTTATGACCAGTAATTATCTCGAAGATTTCCAGATTTATAATTCTATCACCATAATTATAAAGATATTAATCTTCACTCTATTAGTGAAATTGATTATTTCCTAAATATGCTAATATAATTTATGCTTGGAACTTCTAATTACACATTTATTAGACTTCTAGTACCTATGGTGGACATTAAAGAAATGATTATAAATTTTCACCTCCACTTGTTTAAATGGATTCAAGGAATCTTAATAATGTATTTCATAAACATTATGAAGTCATTTTTAGTGTCATTTTCCTGCAGAAATAATGAATTTCATTATCAGTTCTGTAGGCATTTTATCGGAGCTTCTGTGCAGGTGCCAGGGAAATTACTTTGACTTAATATAAGAAAAAGATGGCCTTTATTTAATGTGGCAGAAAATCTCTTGTGTTGTATATCACAACACACACGATATACATGTGGGGGTGAGTGGTTAAGTTCAGGTATGTGCAAATTGCTAAGAAGTAAGGACATGGTGCTATAATCTACATTCTTGACTAAATCAGATTATTGGCATGTATATTACCACCAGATAATGAAAGTGTCTCTTACAAACACTGAAATCCACATTTGAAAGCAGAGATATTTCATGGAGACTTGCAGATGATTGATGGTTTTATGTAAAATTTTTTCTTACCAAATAAGCAATTCAAGAAAACTTAAAACAGCAACAATGACAAAACACTTAATGGAAATAAAACTAAGAACCCGTTCAGGCTCTTTAAGATTTACTGCTCCTATCATTTTGCCTGTGGCCAGTGGTCTGGTTTTTAATCTAGTGTCTCTAATTGTCTTCTGAGACAACATACAGCATAGAGAGGAGACCAACAAAATCCTAGGGAGACAGAAGCAGCAATTACATGTACGAAATCATAATTAGAGTTCACACAGAACCAGAGGCTGCCTTGCGGCAAAAGGCAACCCCCACGGCCATCCAGGGTGATCTGTAGATTGTTCTAGGAAAGAATTTCCTCCTGAGGTCATCTGATCTTCAAAACCTCTGGAGTCCTAACCTCCCAGCACCCAAAGGATAGACAATGGGAAACTCTCCAAATAATTTGCAAATAAGGAAAGCAAATTATTTACATTTCATCTGTTGGAGGTTAGGTTGTGGTGAGGTAAAGGGTTTGGGAACTGGCTAGAAAAATGAGAGATTGGACCTTTCAAGGTAAAGGAGGGAGAACTGAGTTTTGGGAATGATACTCTGCCTGTCAGTGTTTATGAAAAGGAAATCTGTGATGGTTTGGTTGGAGAACCACATGTTGGAACTTGTGAGGAGGAAGGGGGCACAAGAAGAACATGGAGTGAGATGGCCTGGGAGTGCAGGGCTGAAATGTGACATTGGTCCTGAAGTTTGCAAGACACAGGTTGGATATGCGGAATTAGACCCCTTGGAGGTCAGTTTCTCATCCAGTTGTTTCTCCTATTTCTTGTATCTGAATCGCGGTGCGAGGGTCTTGACATAAAGGAGGACTAGCAGCTTGCTTTCTCCTTTGCTCACTTGAACACCACCCTGTCCAGGACTTTCAACCTGCCTACCTTCTAAAAACCATCTTGGCCATTTGAAAGATTTTCTTTACATGTCCTAAACCTGGATCATTCTGGATTTCAACTGCCTTTGTATTGTGAAATTGTCAATTTTAGACACAATGTAGTGGTGTCTGACAGCCCTTACAGACACCATCTGACCTGAATGTAAAGAGACTTACTTTTGGGAGAACTTTCTGGAATTCTGTTTCTTCACATGTAAAATAAGTGCTTTGTAAGTCCTTTAAAGGTTCTTAAAATAAGAACTTTGTAAGGTCCCTTCCACCTCCCAAATTCAGTCAACATATCCTGCCTTCTGTTCAGTAATATATTCTGCAGAGTTGGCACTCCTTGAGGATGGCATCAGTGTGTGGCCCTTCTCTCTCTACAAAGGTATTCAATAGAGGGGGGAGCTCATGGTGACTTGGTCATTACATGTTTCTTGATAACGATTGAGGTGGTAGAATAGCTACTGCAGAACATGAAGGAACCCCAAGGAAAATCCCAAATGCTCCTGGTGCAAGAAGATGAAAAAGATATAGTTAGACTCTCCACCACTTTTTGAGGCACATTTGTTTCTGAGTTGAAGATAAATTAAATACTCTAATACTCTTCTGAAGGAAATGGCTTCTTGAAAGTAATAAGGCAGCTCTTTTCACACAAGGGAGGTACAAAAAGAAAACTATGAGGAAAGCATGCATGCACACAAACACACACACTTGCAAAACCTTGAAATCATATCACATCTCAGTACCAGCTCTGGAAACATATCCTTCCTCTGGGTTGTGGTTCACACCTTGGTCACAGGACTGATATATCCGGTGACCTCACTGCAGAAGCAGGTGGAGAGTGTGAGGCATTCAGCCACTGTGCAAGGGGGTACAAGGGCCAGGGGAGGGTTGGAGCCTCTCTGTGCTCTGGAAGAGGAAGAGAAAGTCACTCTAGGGCCACCTCAGGGTCCAGGAAAGGTCAGAAACAGTGGCTTCTGAGCCAAGCAGCTGCTGGAAGCATAAACTGTAGAGGAAGAAAGAGACGGGTCTCAGCCAATACATTTAGAAGACTTAACAGAACTACCCTCTTCGTGGAAACCATGCCTCCTGCTGGAGGCAGGGCTGGGCCTGGGCCTCCAGGGCTGGGCCTCTGCAGTCCAGATTATCCAGCAAGAGATGTTAGATCACCCAGGATGGCCCATTTCAGCACTTATGACTGGATTTTTTTTTTTTTTCACCATGAGATCATGTTTATCACCTAAACTGATTCCTTTTTCCTTCCACATGACTACATCATGGGTACATCTTGGAATCAACAGTAAAGTAGAGAAATAGTTTAAAGGGTTAGCTCTGGCCATTATCTTTTTGTACTCATTTAGCAGTCTAGCTTATATTTAGAGTAATGTCCCCTACCCCCCAAATACACTCAAGTTCCCTCCCGAGAGTCCATTCTTCCTATTATCCATCTAGTGGGAGCTGAGAGGAGCAGCCCCAGGCTGAGCCATGAAGGTTGCGAATCAGATGATGAGGTTCAGCTGCTCACTGAGAGCCCCCAGGACAGAATGTGGCAGGTGGCTGCAGGAGAGAAAGACACAGGGCTAACACCAGGCCCACTGCCCATACACCTTGCGGGCATACTATCAGACCGATTGGCACCGCCATCCTGTTCCTTGCCAACCCAGACTATTTAAATCCTCATGATATTACACAACTGGATGACACATTGTGTTGATGTCCCTGGTTTTTTTGACAAAAGACTCTGAGCCCTTCTCTCTGGGCTCACCTGTGAGACTTTTTGGGAGGGAACAACATGACACAAGCAGAGTCTTGTAGACATGCTTGTGAACTGGTGTTCACCTTCTTGCCCCTCTAGTTCCTTGGCCATGAACTTGAGGCTCTCACTGGGCAAACCTGCTAAAGGAATGTGGGAGAAGATTGAGAAAAGCTTTTCCAGTTGAGGTCATTTCAGCCTCCCAGACCCCTGGGGATCAGCAGTTGTAACACTACTTCTTAAGTAAGTCCTAGGAAAATAAGCTCAGGCTGGTTCGTATATGCAGTGCTATCCAGTCAACCATCGACTCACGATGTTTAGTGCATGATGCTTGTTTCACACTCCTGGTTTTGGGTGTCTCTTTGGACATAGTAGCTGACTAATATGCCTTGTGATAATGAAGAGACGATACTGAAGGGAAATAATGGGAGAGTAAACACAAATGCTAGCAAGAGAGCTAGCTTTAGTGTCCCTGCAGGTGAATGAAATGAGACTGTAGTCACACTGGAGAAAACACCTCCTCTACTCCCTCTCCCCGCTCACCTGCCCCATCCTGTACCGCAGGTTTGTGAAAAGACAGCATGTTCCAGGCTGTATGTGTCTGAAGGTGTTCAGGCCAGAGGTGTGGTAAGTGTTCAAGTATGTGCGCTTGTGCACTTGGGCTTGAGAATTGTGCCAGGGCTGGCAAATCTCTTTGATCTTATTTTGGGGTTTACAAGCCTCATGCACCATTTTAGATAAAACTGTAGGTATTTGGCACTATCCCTAGTTATTCACCAAGTCTGAGACAGTCCGTGGCAGCCTTTTATCAGAGACATCAAGTGGGGTGGAGGGCACGGTGACTGGGGGAAAGAGGAAGAAGCACAGGGTGAAATGAACAAAGAAATATTCTACTTTTGCAATCTGAAGGATCAAATACTTTTCTTGTAGTCTTTGAGTGAAAATGCATTTGTTTACTCTCCAGGAAAGCTCTCCACAAGATTAAAGTGTAGCCAGACAGTGATGTAGGGTTTGTCTAAACCAATCTCTGATGCAGAGTGTGCCTTTGCTAACATCCTAGACAGACTGAAGAGAGCTACCTTCATCTCTGTCTCAGCCAGAATCCAGAACCAACTGTAAATAACAAGAATGGTGATATCTTTGAAGCTGACTCCCATAAAGGGTGGAGCCTATTGTTCACTCCTTGATTCAGAATTGGCCAGGTGATTTGTTTTCACCAGTGAAACATTAGCAAATGTGATAGAAGCAGAGGTTTGGAAATAACTACATGTAGAAACATCTGCTCTTGTTCTATTAGAATTCTGAGTAACCACGTAAATATACCTGGAATATCCCACTTGTTGGGTCAATGAGTTTTCAGCATTTTTACTTTTCTACCACTAGCTTCTATGCCCAGCATCTGTGGTATTGAGTCCTCCACTTGATTGTCCATACCTGGCTCTATGAGTGTGTGCATGTGTAAATGGGCTTACTTGGGCCTGGGGGGAGGAGCTAAAGGACTGGTGTCACCCTGGGAGGATGGCCATGGGAAAAGAGAGCACAAGGGACACACACAGAGAGACAGAGAGAGAGAGAGAGAGAGAGAGAGAGAGAGAGAGAGAGGGTTTTGCAACTCATGGTTGCAAAAACAATTGGCATCACAGACAGGATGGTTCAATGCAGGCAGAGAAGACACCCCAAGTGGCATAGACAGCAGGTTCCATTTCAGACACACTGTAAGGACAAACACAAGCAGCTCAACCTCCCTCAATGCTCACAGATCAACAGTCAACCTTACTTATAAAGCTTATGAAACAGATTTACTTCTAGCTGACCAGCAGTTAACTGAAAAGAGAGTAAGAGCAACTAAAACAAGCAGAAGAACTTCTCACTGAGCTCAACCTAAATTGCTAAACCACAATTGAGTTAAATAACTAGTCATTGTTCCTGCCCACTAATTTTGGAGGTGAAAAGCTAAATAATACAGCCAGCTTACAGGGAGAATTTTCCCAAGACAAGAGATTTTCATAAAAACTAAACAAAGAGAGAATTTCATTTTGAACTCTATGATGATGTTTATTATACACTCAGTTTAGTTTTCCTTAGCATCCTCCATATGGCATTCAGAAAGAGATAAGTACTAGAGAATATTTATAAATATTGTTGGGAAGCCTTCCATCTTGAGAACTGTTCCCATGGCAGATCAACTCACCCTCGCGTGTGCATATTCAGGTTATCCGGTAACTAAAAACTATAAGGCTAATAGACTACTTAAATAATATGGAAATTCTCTGGCTCCCTAGATCAGCCATCATAGACTGATGACTATTTTTTTGGTATCTAATTGTTCATAAACTTTGTGTAAAATTTTATCTCTATTTTACATATGAAAAAAATGAGGATAAGGAATGTGAAATGACAATCCTGAAATGTGGGATACAAGATCAAAGGACTTTGTGCAGCATCACATTGCCTCCTCATGTCCCCATGTCCTGAATCAAAGGAAGTGATAATTTGGTATGACAAACTGAGGCTTAATTGCATTGAGTAGAACAAAAGCTCTCCTGGGAGTATGCTATTTACCCAATGAACTGACTGAGATAAAGGACCCCTGCCTTCAGGGAGGGAACAAATAAATGGAATAAATGATGCACAAATAATAGATAAAAATTATCAAAACAAAAAGTTTATTCTTTGAAGATATTAATGAAATCAGAAAGTATCTGGCAAAAATAGATTTTAAAAGGAGAAAGAGTTCAAATAACATCAGGAATGAAAGAGGTGACATTCTACAGATGTTAAAGTGGTAATAAGAAAATGAGCACATTTATGCCAAGAATTCTACAACTTAAAAGAAAGGGACACATCTTTTCAAAAATACATCTCACTGAAATTGATGAAATAATAGAAATTAGAACACCTTTTGGTCTATTAAATAAATTGAATTCACAGTAAGAAAACCTTTCCATAAAGAAAAGATCCTTGGTTTCAGATCCTTCTACTGGTAAATTCTATCAAAAGCTAAGGAAGAAATAATATCAATAGTGCGCAGACTATTTCGGGAAATAAAAAATAGGCCACAATCTTTTATTTGTTTTATAAAGGCAATATGTCTGATAGTAAAACTATGAAAGGTATCAAAAATTTTAAAGGAAAAGAAAATTACTGACAAATATCTTCCCACTCTGAACATAAACCTAAAGATCCTTAAAGTAGCAAATCAATCTGAGCAACATGTGAAATGACCAGATTTTTATCCAAGAGATATGTCTGGTTTAACTTTCAACTCACCAATCAAAATAAAGAACCTGTTCACATGAATATCTTTATAAATGAAAAAAAAAAATAGATGTTGGTAAAATCTACAGTATATCAATTATGTTTTTCTACCTTAAATTGGGAACAAGTCAACAACATCAGTGATCACTATTTTTACTCAACATTGTACTTAAAGTTCAAATCAGCACAGTAAAACAAGACAAGGAAGTTAAAAACATACAAATGGGAAAGACATAAAAACATCTTTATTTGCAGATGATATAATAATTTACATTTAAAAATGCCTAAGAAAGATGTAAATGCCTCAATAGAAATGTAAATTATAAAAAGAAAAGTTTGGGTTTGAACAAGTGCAACAGAAATGAGAAATTCACTACAGAAACTCAACTGTATATTTGATTTGGCAGTAAATTTTAATATGTGTCATTGAGACTATCTAGTCTGAAGAATAGAAAGAAAAATATAATTAAATAAAGAAATTGAATCTTTGAGGCTTGTGGATACCAGTAGCATCATATGTATAGTATAAGCATCAGAAGGAAGAGAGGGAGACAAGGGAACAGAAAGAATTTTTAAAGAAATAAAGACCATTCTCTCTTTTTTTTGGCCAGAAGTTTTTTTGATATTTGAGGTCTTCTGGGAATCTACCCAAAAGAGACCTCAATGTGGGTACAAAGGGACACCTGTGCTCAGATGTTTACTGCAGCACTATTTATAATTGCAAAGACAAGGCAAAACCTAAATATCCCAAAACGGATGGATGAAAAAAGATGTGGTGTATATACACAGTGTAATATTACTCATCAATTAAAAATGACAATTTTTTTTGATGTTATGGTAACATGGATGTACCTAGAAGAAATCATATTGGCAGAAATGAGTCTGAAAAAGACAGAAACCAAATGGTTTCACTAATACATGGACAACCAAATGAAAGTACACAATGGGGAGGGGGGACCAGCTGGAGCAACCAGGGAGGGGAGGTGGTGGGTGACCCCTGGGGATTACAATGATGTGAAATACATATATAAATAGATTATTTATATAAATTTAAAAAAAGAAATAAAGACAAAACCCCCCTGAATTTGAGGTAAATGTTAATCTATACTTTCAAACAACTTACAACAAAGAAAAAGAAATTTACACCTAGTCTTATAGTCAAATAGTTGAAAATCAAAAATTAGAAAGAATGTTGAAATTCAACTGAGAGAAATGATTCATCATAAGAGAAATCTTATGATTTCTCATAAGAAATTGTAGACACCAAAAGTCAATAGGATGACATATCCAAATTATTGAAAGAAAAAATTATTAGTCAAGAATTCAGTGTTCTTCCCAAACCAATCAACGTGGAATTTCCTAATTAGCCCCAGGAATAAGCCATTTACAAGCCCCTGCCCCTTTCCTGAGAGATGTTTGTATCTGAAAATTCTCTTCTTTTGTTTATAACCTTAACCTACATTCTTTTCATCTGTAAATACCCTGTATGCATAAGCTATTGTAATATCTTGGTTGCTCTACAATTCATGAATCCTTTAATAAAAAAACAAACAAACAAAAGAATTCAATGTTCAGCAAATGCAAAATAAAACACTAAGTAACTTCTTTGCTGGGGGACCTTTCCTATTCAACAGTATTATAAGCATCCTTCAAGATGAAATGATGGGTCACCAGAGTGTAATTCAAATTCACATGAAGAAATAATAAACATAGGCAAAGGAAACTACATAGTTAAATATAAAAGACAGTAGGAATGTATATTTATATCTCTTGTTCTGCTGATAAAAAAGCAATTTAAAGCAATCATAATAATCTGTGTTGATAGGAACATAATATATAAAGATAAATTTATGCAGCAATAACAGCACAGCAAAGAAGAAATACAGCAACAAATTATTATTAATCTGAAATTAGTAGATTGATAAAGTTAATAAATGTTAATTGAAATATTTAGGGAATCACTAAGAAAAATGTTAAAAGTGTATAATAAAAGAAATTAAAATTAAATTAAATTGGTTTTATAGACAATTATGTTAATCCATAGAGAACAATAGTAAGTGAAATAGAGAAATAAATGAAAAAAATGGCTAAAGATTTAGAAAACAAAGAACAAAAGTGCAGATGTAAATGCTACATTATCAGTAATTATATTAAATTTAAATGAATTAAACAGTCTGGTTAAAATTAGGAAGCCATAGTGTGGATTAAAAATGATCAAATTATATGATATCTACAAGACACACACTAGAGATTCAAAGACACAAAGAAGTTGGTAGAGAATGGAAAAAGATACAACATGCAAGCAGTATCTAAAAAAGAGTTTGTCTATACTAATATATAAAACAGACTAAGATAAAAATTTTTACTTAGAAATCAAAAAGACATGTCATAATGATAAGTTAATCCATCAAGAAATATATAACAAGTGTATATATACATATATACATATATATATACATACACACACACACATACATACATACATACACATATATATATATATATAATCAAATAACAAAGCCCCAAAACCAGCAAAATGAAAACTGACAGGTTTGGAGAATGAAATACATAATCAATGATAATAACTGGAGTCTTAAAAAAACTCCTTTGGATAACAGGCCAAACATAGACAAAAGATCAAAGAAACTGAAGACACGAATAGTGAGAACTAACAGATATTAAAAGACTTCCAACCAACAACAGCAGAATGTGCATTCTTCTAAATGCATATGAAGCAATCTCATGAAGTCATTGTTGTACCATAAAATAGATAAATTTAATGGAATTAACATCTTATTAAGTGTGCTATGCAACTATGATGGAATGAAACTAGAAATCAATAGCTGAGAGAAATTTGGAAAATTTGCAAATATGTGGAGAGCCCTAAAAAGTGAAAATGATAGTGGGCAATGAAACAATCACAAGAGCAATTAGAGAATACTTAGAGATGAGTGATAATGAAACACTATAGGGCAAAACTTAAGGGATACAGAAAAAGCTGTGCTTAGAGAGAAATTTATAGCTGCATTGGAACAATCTTCAATCAATAATCTGAACTTCTATAAACTAGAAAAAATAGAGCAAACAAAGCTGAAAACTAACAGACAAAAGTTATTCCTTGACAATAGGGTAGGTTCTGATAAATACGGCACGGGGCAATTTTCCTATTTTGTCAGCATCATAGAGTGTAACTGTACAAATCTGGATGGAATGACCTACAACTAAAAGGCAAGAAGCAAATTGTTTCATGGGTGAAGTTTGCCAATTTTTTGTCCTTATTATGTGGAGTTTTTATATATATTATAATATGATAAGTCTGGAAAACTTTATGCTAAATGAAATAAAACAGACACAAAAGGTCACACAATGTATCATCTCATTTGTATGAAATGTACAAATAAGGAAAACACAGAGACAAAAAGAATATATTAGTAGTTTATACTAGATCTAGCTTATGTTAGATCAGAGATTGGGGTAGAGGGGAATGAAAAGTGACTGATAATAAGTATGGGATTTTTTGAGGATGATGAAAATATTCTGAATTAGATACTAGTTATCATTATTAAGCTTTGTGAATATACTAAAATATACCCAATATACCAAAATCACGGAATACTTTATTTTAAAGGGGTGATTTCATGGCACAAAATTTATTTCAGTAAAAACAAATATCTCCCCTATGACTAATCATTTCCATCCTTATATATTCATCTAAGTAAAAGCAAAGCATGCAGCTATAAAGAGACATGTAAAAATGTTTATTCCAACTTTGCTCATTGACAAACTAGAATTGATTCAAATATTCATGACCAGAAGGATGACTAAGCAAATTGTGAGCTATTCATATAGTAGTATACTATGCAGCAGTAAAAAAAGAAACACAACAACTTGAGTAATTTTTTTTAAGAATCATAAAAATGAGTAAATGAGGACAGGCTGAAAATGGCAAATACTATTTAAATGTTTATAAACTTGTCTGAAGGTTAAGACAGACAAAATTAACAGACAGTGATAAAAATCAGAAGTGTTTTCTTATGAGGTGAGGGGTTTCATTGTAAGGGGCATAAGAAAAATGTTTAGTGTTATTAAAATGTTTTGAGCTGATTAGAATGATACCTACACAGATGTATATAGACACATTACCAAACTCATATGCACTCTCATAAATGAAAAGCTGTGCATTTTAATGCAAGTAAATTTTACTTAGTTGTTAAAGTTAATTTTACAAAAGTTCTTTGATTCAACATAAGAGAAACAAGAAAGCCAGGGTGTTTTTGAGCAGTTTTGTTGACATATAATTTATATATAATTAGGTCAAATATTTTAAGTGTACAATTTGATGTTTTCTGATGGAGTACTCATAAGCAAGGATTTCAGAGTTTTCAGGAAAAAGGAAAGAAAGACATTTACCCTGGAACACATGAGAAGAAGAAATATATGTGAAGTAATCATTGGAGACTTGTGACTATTAAATTATTTAGGTATAGAGACCAAAGCCTATAAGGTGAAACTTCTGGGAAAAAAAAATATGTTGACTATTTGATCATTTTAATTTTTACTCTGTCAACCTACTCACACCTCAGGAGGTGTGACTCACGCTTTTCATTCATCTCCGTAGGCCTCACTCTTTTCATTAATCTCTTTTATCTTTTATGATACAAATACTTCAAGCTCCTTAAGTTTCTTGTCCTCCATTTTCAAAGACTTGTGTTGGTGGCAAGGGTGGCTGGGTTGGAGATTGTGTGAAAGAGGGAGAACTCTTCCACAATGATGAGATCTTTCATCCAATCTCAGAAAATCACAGCTGTTTTATGAGAAGAGGGTGAATGAGGTCTTGCAATCTACATTTCTTTCTAGACTTTCTCCCCGCATCTCCTTTACTTTCCAACCATGAATCCAATATGTTGATTACATATTACAAGAAACAGTATGTAATTACTTATGGCCTGAAAGCAGTCCAATAGCATGGTTGTCTGGGTTTCTAGCCTGAACACCATGATCCTGAGAAGAAGAACAATGATCCAGAGGTCAGTCTCACCACTGAGTTTCTTGAGTCCATGTGACCCTCAGTCAACACAGGCTATTCTTCCAATAGCAACTCTGACGTCTGGAGCCTTCACCAGTAGATAACCAACCAGATCATTTTTAATCAAGTTTCCCAAATCCTCGGCTCTAGTTAGCAACTCCAGGCTAAAACTTTTTCTTTCTAACAAACATCACTGCAAAGTGAAAACCAGTAAGAAACAGAAAACAAAGAGGACTGTGTTGCTGTTCTCTTCTTAGAATTCCACCCTTCCATCAGCTCCACCCCCCAAACCAGCCCCCAAACCAAAAAGTTTATTCCAATTCTACCCAGAAGCAGCAAAGAGAACCCTTCCCTCTGAAGGCTGCCTGGGTTTAGCTGAGGGACCACTGCAACCCCCTGGGGAATATCCCCCTGCTCTAGAAGAAGTCATTATAAAATTAACTGGCGATAAAACCAACCACAGGGGGATTGTGGGGCATTTATCTTTTTCAAACGCCTTGTTGTTTTTGTCCATCTGGTTGCATTTAGTCCAGAGGTATAATTTTCAGTGCTGCTCTTTTCTGGTAGACCATACAATTAAGGTATTTGAAAAACAAACAGCTCTTAACCACTGCACGGTGAAGAGCTCGTTTAGCAATCTGTGACCCATTTTCCCTGAGCAAACACAGTTCTATATCCAAGATGGTCATAAAGCAAGATTTGAAAGTCAGGCATTATTATTTAATATAATCATAATCTAACTCCTTCTGGCACTCCTCGGAGAAAAGAAAATGGAATATGAAGAAGTTGGGCACTGTGGAAGAAATTATACTTGTTGTGGCTCTCATGAATTCTTAATATTTTCTTTAGGGCTTTCACAATATTATATATATTTAGCGCACCCAGAAAGACTCAAGGATGACAGGCTTATACTGGCAGACATCATGATAACAGGGCAAGAAGAGTGACTGGATCATATTCAAGAGAAGCATGGCTGTCAATTTCAGAAAGCTGCTAAATCCATGTGCAAATGACATTAGGTGCACAAAATAACTGACACTGTAGTCACCCCTACACCCTTGTGCCTGTACCTACATCATGAGAATAATTCTGTGTTTAGGAATACATTCTTCCAATAAGTTTCACTCTTCAATCTCACGCAGAAAGTTCTATGAGTATTTTTTTCATGATGCTATAGCACAATCCATTTTTGGAATCTTCCCAGATCTCTCACTAGAGTGAGAAATAAGTATGGTACACACACACACACACCACACACAGAGAGATTTTACTGGAAAATGCCACATATAATTTACCATTGATGTTATTTACCAACTTGATTCTGAACAAAACCTTTCTCCCAGAAATAAAATCTCACTCAAAACAGAGGAGCGCTTTCTACCACTACAGAAATGCACAGAAATTTGCTTCAGATTTTGCAGGCTTTTTGCAAAATAAGATTCCTTAGAGATGTTTTAAGCCTTGTTGATGGTCTTTGGGGAGAGTATGCTAACAATTTTAAAACAATTTAGGGATGGAAGGAGTCACGGTAGTCTTGTTATTTGACTTTTACCCACTCGGGGGTCACTTCTTTAGGGGTAGTTCCATGTTCTCGCAGTCCTGGCCTGAGTCCGGAGAAGCCCCAATCACATTGTCCCACCCTCGAGTCAGTAGGAATAAATTGGCTCCAACTCCTCTTTGCTGAGAGATATGGGACTGTTCCTCTCAAAACCAACTCATGTCCCATGCTGGGAGCCTGTGGATAAGCAGGAGTTTGGCCAAAAACTGTGTGAACAGGCGCATCTGTGTGGGTTCCTGACTCCTAGGTGGGGTGCACTGCAATTAATATAAATGGGTTTATTGTCTCCTTGCTTCTCCCACTGTGTATTCTTTTGGAGAATCTAGCTGTGGAATAATGGATGAAACAATTCACTTAGAGTGCCGGGAGTTATAGAAAGAACATCATGATGAGCTTATGTACATAAAACTGCTGTCTCTAGCACCTCATTCACGCCTCTCTTTCTTTCTGTATATTCATCTCCACCCAACAAATATGTACAAAGGAATAACTTCAGGATACTGGATGAAAGGAATACCAAAGTAATTATGGACCCCCCTTTCCCCCACCTCACAAGGGACCCATATTCTAGTCTCTTTTTGTGTCTTCACCCTCATTTCCAGCTCCAACTTAAAACATCAGATATGAACATTCACCTACAAAAGGGGATGAGAAAACAATAATTTGGTCCCTCTTTTCTAAAGAATGCTATCTTGAAAAAGAAATCGACTTAGAATGATGACAGCTGGAGGAATCAGATTCAGCTTAAACAAATAATACTGTGAATTTGTTAAGCATTGAAACTCATGGAAGCCGAATCAGCTTTCTCCCCAAGAGAGCTCTGGCATCTGGAATGCCTGGCTCCTTTTCATCTCAATTGGATATGGCTTAAGGAGATGCACTGGATGCACGTTGCAAGAAGTCCCATGAGCTTTCCATTTTGATAGTTTCCCAGGCTTTGCTCATCTTCTTTCCCAGTCACCAACAAGAGTTGCCCTCCCCCCACCTCACTATAGGGGCCACTCCCCACTCTTCCAGCCACCTGTGAAGTTGAGCTCCTCACACCCCTCAGCCAGCTGCTGTGTGAAGTCACAGGTATTTTGGTCCTGATGACAGAGGTGTGAATGGCAGCTTCCACTCAACTCAGATGAGATCATACATGTGAAGGATCTCTGTGAATTATCCACCCTTGATTAGACAAGTGCAAGCAGAGGTTACTTTACCACTATGCCACCCAGGGCCACCTATGCAGGTGTGCCACTGGGGAAAGCACATTCCCCTGCTTCCGGGCAGCTCATGTCTTCCCCCCACAGCCATGGCCACATCCTTGGTCTGTCCCTAACAGAGTGAACTGAACCCCCGAGCTCAGGCTATAAAGACAGGCATAGCCACTGTTTCATCACTTCCCAGTTGCAAAATGTACTGAGTTTGCCTCCTGGTCCCTGAAGGACCTTAGGTGTCACTAAAGATGAAAGCAGCTGACCTTCCAAAGAGTCCCCTGTGATGAGTGAGGGAGTGCTTCTAGTTTCGGGATGTCTCCAGGTCATGTCACATGCTGGATTTACAGTGACTAAGGACTTCGACATAAAACTGGACAAACTGGGGAAGAACCAGAAAGTAAAAGAAAGCCTGTCCTTCCGTTTCTCAAAGTCCCCAGAAGTCTGCTTGGGCTGCAAAGAAATGCTCCTCATCCACAGTTCTTCCTTGAGCTATATCACTGCATCATGTATTGAACCAAATTGAAAGACAAATCTGATAATTCCCTCTCCTGTTTATTTTTTTTACTTTTTATTGTTTGCACTTATATATCTAAATACATACACACACACACACACACACACATAGTATCATTGTCTACCCCATTGCTCTCCCATCACCTTACCACCCATGCACTATCTTAGTCTTCTATGCCCTCCCCTGCTCCCACTCTCTCCCTCCCCATGTCTTGTTCTATGTTTTAGTTCTGTTGGCAGTCTTAAATTTTTCTTAAGCATTTGTTTTTTACATTTTTCCTATATTCCTCAAGTAAGCGAGACCATCCTATATTTCTCTTTTTTCTTTCTGGCTTATTTCTGCTAAGATGGTCCCTTCTAGGTTCCATCCATGTTGCTGCAAATGACATGTTTGTCTTCTTTGATTGATGCATGCTATTCCATTGTGTAAACATACCACATCTTTTTCAGCCATTCATCCAGTTTGGGGCATTTGGATTGTTTCCATATCTTGGCTATTGTAAATAGTGCTGCAATTAACATGCAAGTGCAGGTATCCATATGAATGAGTGTTTTTGTGTCCTTTGGGTAGATTCCTAGTAGTAGGATTCCTGGGTCTCCTGTTTAAAATGACTTGCAGGTTTCCATCTTCCCAGCTCAAATCCTAGTCACTTACTCAGCACACAGACCTGTCCCCCATACCCATGACTGTCCCTGTCTCACTCCTGCCTGCTTTCCTATGTTGTGTTCCTTACACAGACCTCTTGTGGTGCCTCCAACACACAGCCTCTGGGTGTTCATCATTTACCGCTTCCAGTACAGTCTTTCTTCCACGAGACTCCTATTTGTTCTTAATATCCCCATCAAGACATCCCCTGCTCTCCAGTTCCTTCTCTCACCAACTCTGATCGTTTGCTGTTTCCTTTGCTCCTGATGATGATGCTGTCGCTGGATGTTAGATATTTGATTAATACATTAACAGCTCAGTAATTAAGTCTTTGAATCAGAATGCCTAGCTTTGAATTTTCCCCCAACTGTGTGGTTCAGGGAGAGTTATCCAATTCTTTTTTCCTTACTTTATTCCTCTATAAAATGGAGACTTAAAAAAAATCCTCACTTCAGATGTTACTGTGAGAATTAAATGAACAAATGCTCAGGTGCAGTGTGGCATATAGTAAATGCACACTAAATGCTGCCAATGTCACTTAATCACTTCTCCGCCATCTACTTTACAACCAGATGAGGATGACTCTGGGCATGGAATCTACCCAACACATATTTCTGCCCATATTTCTTGGAGTGAGTATCATTATTCTTGTTTTATTTTAATTTGACTGCACAAGTTTTAGCCAACAACTTTCATTCTGGCGGCATCATTTTGGAACCTCAGACTCTATTTTGTCAGTGCCTGATGCCTGCACAGCCACCTTTCATCCTAAAGTTCCCATTTCTAACCAATAATCCAGCAAACAAACTTGCCCTCCCCTTCCCCCTGGTTCTCTCCTGCCCTCCCCTTCCCAACTCCTTTCCCTCCTCATTGTTTCCTTTACCTTTGCCCTTGCCTGAATATTCTGTGCTTCATTCTTGGGGTAGTTTGAGCATTTAGAAGTGGAAAATCTGGGGGTGAGAAATGGGGCTACCAAATAAGGTGTCTTGTGGGGTGAAGGGGAAGAGTGGTCTGCCATCAGTAGAGATGACACCTCACTCTCCCCACACACTCAGAGTGTGACATGGGTCCTCCAGTTCAGACTTTAAAATGCAGACAGACTCCCAGGCCACACATTTCTTTCAGGGAGCCAGAATCAGGCCTGTGCACAGAATCCAGGATCCTCATGAAGTTCTGTACATGCTCAGCCCAACAGTCACTGGCCTAGAGCCACACACTGAGACAGTGCTCCTGGTGAGAATCTGAATGAACTGGAGGTTCAAAGGGCACCTTCTATTCTGACTACCACCCCTTTTGCCTAGCATCTGTGTGTCTAGTCCAGGTGTTAAACTTAATCCAGAAATAAGTCATTTTCCCCGGAGAAAGGGCCATGAACATCCCATTCCCTGCACTTGATTAAACCTACCCGCCCCATCTCCGTGCTTGGACTATGAACTCAACCAAGAGGTGTGACTATGCTTTGGAAAGTCACAGGCATAAATCCACCTGCCCTCGTATTTCAGTTGTGTGTATTTTATCAGGTGATTTCCTCTTAGAACTTAGTTTTTAATGAATGCAGGTCATATATAAAGATGTTTTCCTTCTAAGGAATTAAGATCTTACCGATGTAGTTAAAATTCTTGATGACGCCCATCCTCCTATAACTCTCTCCAGATGTAACTACTATTGTCATTTGGTGTGAATCCTTCTAGGATCATTTCTGTACATGCATATTTATAGAAATGTATACAAAGAACATATGTGTGGGGGACTGGGATTAGGGCTGGTTTTGCATTTTTAAATAAATTCTACCATGCTGTCTGCATTGTTCTGAGGTGGCTTCTTTTTTTCATTTTCATTTCCTTTGAGATTTCACTCTGTCTTCATACAGCTCTCTAGCCTTTGAAAGAAAAGCTACACTGCATTCTTTCACATGAAGGACCCATGTCTTCTTAGGGCTGGTCCTACCGCTCAGTTTTAGTTGTTGCTAATGAGTGGGGCTCTAGTGAACACCCGGACTGGCACACTCATGTAAGCTTATCAGAAAGACAGACATGGACTAAGACAACAGTTTTCCATCTTTTAAATTTTAGTTGCTATTGCAAATGCCTCTCCAAATCCCTGTACAGATTTTCAAGAAGTCTCCTCCTATTAGGAAAATCTGTTCCCATGCTCAAACCATCCATCTCCTTACATTCTAGGTGAGCAGGAGCTGCAGCTCTTCCTTCCTACTTGGTGCTGAAGGAGGGTCTATGAAAGGCTACCTGGAGGCACTGGTCCCTTCCAGTAGGCCATCCGGACAGAGCACAATCAATGCCCATTCCCCTGTGTTTTAATTTTTTAATTAATCATTTTGTTGTTTGCATATTTATATATGTGTGTACATATATATGTGTGTGTATATATGTATATATGTATGTATATATGCATATATATGTATGTATGTATATGTATATATATATATAAAAAACATCATTGCATTCCCTGGGGTTCTTCCTCCACCCTATCGCCTATGAACCTTCATCTCAATGTTCTTATACACCTCCCTTCTGTGATTTCTCCCTCACCCCTTCCTCACTGCCTTCCCCAGCTCTGTTGTCAGCTTAGACCTTTTCCTGGCCTTTTGTTTGTTATTCCTATATTCTACCTATAATTGATACTATATGGTTTCTGTCTTTTTCTTTTGGACTTATTTCTGCTAATATGATTTCGTTTAAGTCCATACCACCCTGAATTCACTGGATCTCTCATCTTATCTCAGAAGCTAAGCAGGGTCAAGCCTGGTTAGTACTTGGATGGGAGATCCACTGTGTTGGCCCAGGTTGGTTCAAATCGACATGAAGGTCCATGAGCTGGATCACACACACACACCCCCATCAGGAAAGGAGGCAAATTATTTCAAGTGGATTTATTGCTCTTCTATCAGGGGATGGGTGATGTTAGCAATTAATCACTTTAGATTTAATTCAGGTTTTAGACTTTGCCTCCAGGGAGCTTGTGATTGAGTTTAAAAAGGCAGGGTTAATTACAAGCATAAAACAGATAATAAGGTGAGGCTGTGGGTGACTAAGTACTGATGTGCTGCTGGAGTGTCATCAGTGACAAGTGAATCAAGCCAGAAAAGAATGCTCTTTGGGGACAGACAGATGTGGAAAACTAAGGAGCAGTAGAATTGAGTAGCATCTAAATGCAAAAATTTTGGCAGGGAAATTAAAAGGGCATTGAACATGGGAAGGACTGATTTGGAATAGTGTATTGGGAAGGAGGGAATTGGTGGCTTAGTATATGGTTTGAATTGGAAAGCTTGGTGTGAGAATTGATGGGGGTGGGGTAACTGAATAGCTAGGTCATTTATTCATTACTTTACCAAGAGCTAAATAAGTTCACATCTGCTCACCAGCAGTCCTGCTTTTGGGCATCCCAGCCACTGAAATACTGTCCCACGGGGAAAGGGGATAGATAGGTGCCTCAGAAAGTTCTAGCTGTACTAGCTTCTGAGTTGTGTTGTGGATGCTGGAGCATCCATGGGCTAGTAAAAACTAAGGTACCTTAATGTAGAGTGAATCAGTTCTCAGGATTGTCCATACCCTTCTCATTAGCCCCTATGACCAACACCTGTGGTATTCTGCCTTCCTGGTGATTGCAAACACTCGTCCCAGTGGGCGTGCTCATGTGTGGGTGGGCTTGCCTGGAACTAGAAGGAGAGAATAGCAGGGCAATGCCCCTCTGGGGGAGGGAGAATGCCAGAGAGAGAGCCCAGAGGAGGACCTTGAAGATTTGCTGGGGGAGCTGGGAAGTTTGGTTACCTGCTTGCCTCCTGGACCCTACCTTTGTCTGCGTGCCTGCATAGCCTGCCTAGGAGGAACTCAGGTGAGACTCAAGTGGCTGTTTTCTTTGCTGGCTCCTTTCCTCTACTTGCTACTAAAAGTCCTGTGATGATAACGCCAAGGTCTCCAACATTCTTTCACTACTGGAACCAGTGAAGAATCTGTTTGTGTTGGAATGGTTGCAGGAGAAGAGAGACTAGGGAATGGACATGCCTTTCTATAGGTCCATGTGAGGTAAGGGAGTTGCTCAGGCTTTTCCTCCATTGGCCTCTATGACCTGCATGTACCAGAGGTGCTGTGCCCCTCCTATGGTTGTGGCCTGGGCCTAATGGGTCTGCACATATGTGAGTGGCACATCTGGGCCTAGGACGTGAGAATTTAGGGGCACAGAGAGCACAAGAGAATGCCACAGAGAGAGCCCAGAGAAAGAGCATGAAGATTCCTAGGGCGACTGATGGCCCTGCCTGCCTCCCAGCTCCCCAGGCCTGGCCCTGCCCTGCCCTTCCCAGTTTCTCTGTGTAACTGCTAGAACCAATGATTGATGGCATCAGGCTCAGATTGGTGAGCCTGATTCCTGAGCTTCAATGGGTGTCACAGCCAGGCCGCTTGCCCAACCGTTGGTGACAAGGATGGTTCCACTACAGTCCACCAAGAGGTTTCTTAAAATGACAGCTCATAACCCAGAGCTGCTCTGGTAACATATAGGAAGTGGGGGGGGGGGCCAGTAAGTGAATTTCAGGCTTCTGATTTTGAATGGATTTTCAGGGTAGTTCATTATGCCACTCTCCCTCCTCATTCCCCTTCTCTCTTCTTCTTACTTTCAAACCCTCTCCATGACCCACCCCTTTTCACAACATGTGTTTGAACTGTGCAGTCTACTTAGAGGCAGATTTTTTCCAGTAAATATATTGGCAAAGATTTTGGAGATTTGAATCCATTTGAATAAACCATTTGAATAAACTCACATGAGCCATGTAGATTAGACATATTATAAAGATTTTTCTTAATACTTTTTTCTCAAAGTATGCCATGAGTGCATAAGATACCTTTAGATATGTAGATAAGCATCTTTCTTACCATTTCATACCACAAAATATACACAATTCTATTATGAAAAGTACAAAAGAATCAAAATGACACAAACACAGACCACTCCGTTAAGAGAAATGCAAACAAATGTGATGGGTGAGACAGGCTACCTGGAAACAGCAGACCCTTAATAGTGAAGTTAATAGTGAAGTTCTGGGATAGTCCAACCCGCTACATGAATCATGAACCTTGAGCTTCCCTAACCCCTACACTTGCCAAGGACTAGTTACATCTGGTGGGAAGATCCTAACCATGAAAGGAAAAAGGTATGGTGAGGCTCCAGAGGTCCCCTCTACCTTCCCAAACTTTGCTGGATTATTTCTAGGTTAAGGACCATGTCCTGGGAGTGCCTTCTATGGAGACGGAATGAGGAGCAGCACAGGATAGATCTCTGGTGATGGTTTCAATGAAAGGACAAAGGACCTGTTGCTGAAATAATTTGAATACCTTTGCACTGTGTGTGCATTGCAGGGAAGGAGCTAGAAGGTCACTGCTCTTCCACCCTCTGAGTATGCCTGTGTACTTCCCAATACCCTTCTCTTAGCACCCCTGCCCACCAAAAAGCCACCTCTGTTCCAGTCAACTTTTATGAAGCAGCTGTTTAAACAACACACAATACCCTGTGTTAGGTGCTATGAAAGGGAGCAAGATGAATGAGACCCACCTCCCTCACACATGGGAGCAGCTGGCTCAGTTATTTGCAGTGATGTGGGGTGATCGCCACCAACTTGGATGTTTTACCATCAGTATCAGTGTGTCTAGGACATCGCTGGTTTGCCTTCCTTGCCCCCAGTTTCTCTCTACCTCATTCACTGACCCTCTCATTTGAAGGCAGGGGCATAGAAGGAATGACTTTTCCTGATTTCAAGATACGTAAAGAGCAATGCCTTGGGTCTAGACTGAGATTGGGGGGTGTGGAAGATGCAGATCATTCATGAAATGTAGGTGTATTAATATTTTGAGTCCATCCCTTTTGCCATGATCAGATATTTCCAAAAGGGACTGAGTAAAATCTAGCCTCGCTCATCAATTCTATCACCATAGAAACCTCTCCCCGACAGTAATGGAGGTACTTTGGAGGCAGAAAAAGGGCATCTCTGAGTTAATTTGCACAGTTTTGCATTGTTTGGGGTCCTGCTACTCACAGGAAAAGCTTGCTGGAAGCAGATCTGGGTTGACAATCTGACACAAGCCCAACATTTTTTGGGTCCAGCAAATCATAGCCAGAGGAACCCAATTTTCCTTCAGTGCAGAATGGATATGTTTTTTCTGCCATTCAGCTGAGGGAATGGCAGGAATAGGACATTAGCTCATGAAAAAACCTGCCTTATGATTATGGCCTGGCAGGTCTTCCTTGTGGCTGCTCTGATTCTGGTTCCTGATTCTGTCTCATTGGGCTACAGGAAGTGTTTTCCCAGGGAGCCGGCAGCGCCAGGAAAGCAGAAATGATAAATCATCCTATAGGAATGTCCATTTCCTTCACAGGAAGCTCTCTGGCTCCCCACAACCACACCCACCACCCCAAGACTTGGATCTGTGCACAAGGACAGAGATCCACAGCATATTTGTCAAGTACAGGCTCGTTCTTCTAAGATGACCCCTCAGCTAAGCCAGGCTGAAGTGTCCCTTGTCACCTCCCCACCGTAGTCTCTTCTCCCATGTCAGATGAAGGGGACATTCCTGCCCCTGCTTTCTTGACCCCCTACAAGAAACTCCTTGGATTGAAAGATCTATGTTTCTAAAAAAGAAATGGACACATGATTATTTGGAGACAGACATTATTTAAAGATACACGTAAATAATGCTACTCATCAGGATCTTTAACATCCACTGGTCAAAACCATCAGCACTGTGATATCTTACTGGTATAGAAGGCAAAATTCTGGAATAGAAAGTAGCGGCCACTAACATTGGGAAATTAGACGTACAGAAGGTGTTTCTGCTAAAAACACGTGAGGGAGAGCATTTTGAATCGATGATCCAATTGCTGATTCTAGTCTCTGAAATAAACATTAATTCTAACTTCCCCATACTGTAACTTCCTAATTTAAAATTGCTTCTAAGTTCACAGTTCACTCCAAGAGACCTCAAAGTTATGTGGTTTCGGCCACCCAGATTCCCTCAGGTTCATACCACCTGCGCATAGCAGTTGCCAATCAAATGCAATTTAACAACAGCATTTTATTTACAAGGTTTAACAGGGAAATCAAAATGTTCTTAAAGCCACAAGTGGCCAGATATCTTACTCCAGTCACCATTTTCAGTCCCAAAGGCCTCAAAGACACGTGTCCAAGATGGTGCCCCTTTGCTCCTCCAAACCTGAGGCAGGCACTCTGCAAAGTTCCAGTCTTTCTCCATCGTCTTCTCTTTGCTTCTTCTCTCTCCAGTGTTCTGAGCTGCTCTGCTTCTCCAAGGCTCTTCAAACTTTTTCAACAAATGCTGATGCACAAATCAGCTTTCCAAATCCCTGGCCATCTCCAGGTACCAGCTCACTCTTCCAGGAAACTTCTCCCCAGCCTTGTCATGGGCTCTTTACCTACCCACCATTCTCATGTCTCTCCTCTCCCTAACGTCTCTCTTCTTAGTCTCTACTCCTTTCCTTTTATTACCTTTTTTTTCCTCCTGAAAACCAGAGACTCCAACCAATTTTCCCTCACACACCCTCTTGGTGCCACCTTTTCCCTTACCTCATCTAGGATTTGCCACAAAGTAAAAGAAGGAAGTACCCTTCTTCTATTTAGGCCATCTTTTACCTCTGTGTTTTTCAGACACATCCAATGACATCAATGCCTAAATTTTAATGCTGCCTATATTGGGGTCACTGCTTCAGGTAAACTATAAATGCACTTTTTTAGGCTCTTAGAGAAAGCCATTCAGTGCATAGCTGGAGGAGCTGTTCACTGTCCATGATGTTGGCACGAGAACATTTGAAATCCCTTCGATTTGATACCTTTCTGCACAAGCACAGGGAATCCCACCAACATGGGTATCAGCAGGTTTCAGACAGGATTAGAAATAAAGTCATGGAATTTTAATTCTGCTTAAAAAACGCAACATACAGCTGAGATCTGTGTTATTGGTGACTGTGGCTGTGCAGGCTTACACCTGAATATAGCAATAGTAGACTTGTTACTGGTGGAAAGGCCAGGGATTTTTATTTACCTACACTGGAAAAGAAAGAGCCTGGAACTATGACAGAATCACCTGGCCCCTAATCACAACATGTGCCAATGAAATGTATGGAAAATTAGAAAGCACCTCCAATAGAATTGTCACACACTTTCTGGTAGTCAATAAGCATATGACTTAAAATGCTCAACCCAGTTGAGTTGGGCCCAACCTGCCTGGAATAACTAGGTGAGTTAGGGTGACCATCTTCACAGACCTAAAATTGAAAAGCTGAGTTATTACAGAGGATTGAGAGGAAATATGATTTTCTAAATTCACCCAGTTCTCACCCCTATTACTTCTGTAACTGCCATCTTTCCAGTCTTTTGACTACATCTTATGTGATATCAAGTGCATTCTTTTAGGAAGCACTGTACCAAAATGTACAAAATCCCAGAAAAATGGACAAAGTTCATCTTGATGACTTCCTAGCCTGTGATTGATAGTTAAATATGTTCAGTCTCATCTTCTGCAGTGAGCAGTACCCTGCATTTTCAACTCCGAAACAACAGATCTGACCAGAACTGAAAAAGAAATGAAAATGAAGAGTTGAGGCCAGGAATAGTGGTGCATGCTTGTAGGTGGCAGCCTAGGAAGCTGCAGCCAGGGCCAGGAATTACGGTTTGAGTCCCGCACATAGTGAGACCTAGTCCCCCAAAAAATAGCTGGGCATCGTGGTGTGCATCTGTAATCCCAGCTACCTGGGAAGCTAAGGCTGGGGATTGCTTGAGTCTGGTACCCCGGGCAATGTGAGCCTGTGGTTCCATGGGCAAAAATAGTGAGGCCTAGTCTGAAGCCTAAATGGTGAGTCAGTAAAGAGTAGAGGAAAGAGCAAAGTGAGGCAAAAGGAAGGGAAAAGAAGGAAAGGTGGTCCCATTGTAAATTATGTTGTTTATCATCTTGGAACCAACCCAATGATCAGATGCTGGAAGACTGACATGAGGTGCCCTTCCACACTATGGTGATCTTGGATAGGCTGAAGAGTTGCAGTAGCAGTATCTCCACTCTAGGCAAATTGAACAAGGAGAGTTGGTCAAAATGGAATTGATGAGGTTCATTTCTTTGTTGACCCGGACTTTGCAGCAAAGATGTGGTCCAGGATGTGTAGATCCCATTCAGTTCCTCTGAATGAGTGAATAGTGGGGAGAGAGGAACCAGCTTCTCAGGAACTGAAGTATTAATATCAGAGCTTTCCTATGATAGCTGGAAAAATGACCATAGGGATGATGGATTATAGTTCCTTGCCTGATCTGATAGGTTAGGTTCAGAAAGTGTCATATAGAGACTAGCTTCAGTTGATCCTAAGAAGTTAAGATCAAAAACAAATCTACCCAACCCTGATAGACTCTCAGGAAGGAAAGTATCACAAAGAGTCAGAGTGTTAACGGAGAAAGAATTCTGGAGAAACATTCATTCATGTAAACCATTCACAAATGTGGATTGAGTTACATAATTCTTCTGAAATACCTATCTTAAAAATAGGTATTATACTAAGAAAACGAGGTTAAATGGGAAAAACAGGAATAAAAGTTATAAAAGTTATCTTGTGGATTGGAATTCCAATCTCCTGCATAATATCCAACAGCTCAAAGGATTAAAACATTGAATCCTGCATTAGTAGAAACAGCTATGTTGACCTAATCAAAGCAGTATTTCTCCTGCCACAGTCACCCTTGTGGCTTACAGCATTTTACTGACCTTCCTGCACTCCATCGGTGATGAACTGACCCCCTGAGTGGACAGTATGGTTGGATAGCAATCATTCTCACTTTCTCCCTTGGGCGATGCCTGTTAGCACATGTTTTCTCATCCGGTTTTGAATACTTGGCCTTACCTGTCACAGCAATATCTATTCCCTTGGTAGATAAAAGGAAGCTTGTCATGATCTCCATGATTAATATAAGGTGATATTACAAATCTGCATGATTAATATAAGGTGAATACTCAACTGGAAGAGGAGAGGAGAGGAGAGAAGATGTGGGAATACAGAGAGAGGTAATCATGGGCAAAGTTTCAGCAGTTGGGCAATTCCATGTAGTGAGTCAAAGATTGAAGCAGACTGAAAAATAAGTTGGGAGAACCCACTATGTCTGGTACTAAGACAGTCATTCCCAAAGCAACAGGTCAGTTTTGCCATCAATTCTGCAAAAAAGAAACCCTACAATTTTATTCTTGCCCATTTCCTAATGGGCAAACACACAGTTGGCATTGGAAAAATGCATAAAATTGTCTCAATCTAAACAAGTCTGCACGATCCCAGTTTTCATTTCTGTCCACAAAGAGACGAGAGTCAAAAGAAAAGAATAACACTCTGAGCCAAGACACTCCAAAGATTGCCAGCGTCCTTCAGTAGCCATGAAGAGGCAAGGGAGGAGTGAGACCCAGAGTACTTCAGAGAGAGCATGGCCATTCCAGCGGCTTGATTTTGAATTTCAAGTCTTCAGAATGTAATGGAATACATTTCTGTTGTTCTAAAGCCACCCAACTTGTGGAAGTTTGTTATAGCAGCCCCAGGAAATCATTACAGCCTTTTTCTCCCCTGCTGCTGATGGAAATCTTGTCTCAGAAAAGGCCTTAATGGCAAATGTGAAGAAGTGCCACAGGAAACCTGTGGGTGAAAGAGATTAAGAAGAGAGACGACGTTAGGCTGGGTAGAAAGCCCTGCTAGACTGTCCGTACTTAACAAGGTATTCAGGTCATTCTGTGTTTTATGAACCCTGAAATCACTCCATAAAGCCTGTACTGCTAATGAGTCAGTCCTTGCTCAGCAAATTAGGGATGGAAAGCAAGGAAGACATAAATAACATTAACTGAGAGCTTATTATACGCCAGGCAGTGGTTTTCACTTGCAATATTTCATCTAATTCCCCCAACAACCAACCCTCTAAGGTAAGAATGATTAGCATCCCTGTTCCGTAAATGATGAAGTATTTTCAGAAGGATTAAGTGAACTTCTTCAAGGTCATGCAGTTGGTGGTAGAATCAGAATTTGACCTCGGGTGGTGCCTGGAAGACAAAGTTGAGACACTGAGGCATTTAGGGTCTGCTCAATCCAACTTGGCATCCAATTAGGAACAGCCTCCGTTGGGAACTGGTACATTAAGTATGTGGTCGTGGGGAGCTCACCGTCTCACCTGGCAGTCCTTCTTCCACTAGTAAGAGGCAAATTACTGGTCAAAAGAGGTAGGAGGAATGACGATCTGAAGGTGCCCACTAGCAAAGAAGCAAGCCTTGAGGAAGGCAAAGATTTCAGCCACTGGACTGGCCTGAAAGATACAGTCCAACTGAAGGAAGGGTCCGGCACAAGACGCAGAACTCTGTGGTTAGGCCCTGAGATACAATCCAGAGATATGGGAAGCAGGCAACATTGGAGGTCTGTTCACAAGGACCAGATGGTCTCTGGAAGACTGAAATACTAGGAGGTGGGGGGGGGGGAGGAAAGGAGGGGAATGGAAAAGATCTTTCTGTTTTCCAATCTCTAATCATTCCAGTTCACGGCTTGGGTAGTTTTGGAGTTTTAATTGCCCCCCCACCCCCACCCCCATGATTTTTCATTTATTTTCCATCATTCTAGTAATTGACAGGTTTTCTGTTTGTGGTCCATTAAGAATCATTTGACAGGATTTCCATACCATGATTCCTAGTAACTAGACTCATGGAGAGGACCAGGGCTTAAGGGCAGAGGAAGAAGACTGTAGAAGGAAATGTAGAGAGAAAAAGGGACTGCTTTGTTGACAAAGGAATACTCTAGGGAAGGGAGGGATAGAAATGAGGTCTAAGGGAGCTCCCTTGTAGTGTGCAAAGGGGTGGGAGAGGACCTTGGAGGAACAACTAAAGGAGCTCACGGAACATATTCTCAGCCTGAAATCATAGTCTCATCAGAATTTCCCTCTAGCACCAAGCCCAGAGTGAAGGTAGCAGAGAGGAGGGGCTGAAAGGAGCATATTATTGTAAGAGTTGACCTCTGTAATAAAAGTGGACATTTTAAGTGCAAAGTCCATAAGAGCCCACAGATGTCTCTTCAAGCGGCTGGACCTGTGTGAGATCCTGAGAACCATGCTGTGTCATGCAGAGAGGGTTGGAGGTGAAAAAATTATTGAATGTCCTAACTCCTCAGGAAAAGTATTGAAGTTAATTTGTGGAAAGTAGAGGTTCGCTACTTGAGCTATGGATTGAGGTTGGAATAAACAGTAGATTAATGAAACAAAGTTTGCAGACAATGAAAATCTTCCACTTGGAAAGGTTTTTTTTTTTTCAATAAAACAACTTTTATTTATTTTTTAACTTTTAAAAAAATTTATTTATTTATATATAAATTTCACAACATTGTAATACCAGGGTTTTACCCCCCCCCTCCATTCCCCCCACCCTTTCCCTCCTGCTCAAAGTTGTGCACTTCAGTTTGGTGCTTAGCTTGTTTTGACCCTTACTAAGCCACCAGGAGCATAGCTTACTTGTCTTTCACGGAAAGGAAATGCTATACCATGGACAGAGGTATCAAACAGCACAACTGTTCTGATTCATGCCTTCCTAACCCCTGGCACCTGTGTATGGTGGCTAATTCAGCAATCACCTCTTCTCCCCCAACTGCCCTCAGGACCATGGACACCACCCAAGTTGCTCTTGAGATAAGCCCAGGGTTCTCTTTCAATCAAATTTATGTTTTGCTATATTGGGTCAGCAAAAGATTTCATCTTGTTTGTTTGAAAAATTTCCATCAACTGGGGTATATGTTGGACACACTTCATGGACCCTGACTCAATTCTGAGTATATAGTACTAAAGTGAATGTTAAAGACTCACCAATTCCTCCTTCAATCTTTGTGTTGTTGTTAAATGAAGAGAAACAGAGCCTCTTCTGTCATCAAGGAAGAGAAGGGGGAATTTTGACTAACCGTCATTGAGAACATCCCCTTTAATCATCTGTAAATTCATCCACTCCTCTGGAATCAGGTACTCTTGTCATTCATTGTGTAGAGAAATTAAGTTAGGACTTATTTTTATTTTTATCAAGGGAAGATAGCAATGATAATGGTTCCTATCTAGAAAAAGCAGATTTGTCAGAGACTACAGAGAGTAAAGCATTTATGAAGGGTCTTTTGAGAGTTGGATGCACTCAAACTTCCTTTTTTTTTTTTTGCTTTTTTAATTTTTTTAATTTATTTTATTTTATTTTTTGTTTGATTTACCTCAAACTTCCTTTTGTTGATGCTCCCAGTAGAGAGCAGCCTGGACCCAGAAAGAAGTTAAGAAGAATAAAGCAAGCTCATCCCAAATTTCCACCATGGAGTGTGGTTAGGAATTTGATGGCTGATCCCACAGAGGAGGTAACTCCACAGCTGTCTGTTAGGAACTGGACTTCAGGGAAACTCACTTGTCATCAGGAAATAGATGGGTAAGAAGCTTATGAAATAATGCATCAACTTTTTTTCAGTCATTTTTCTTTCATTCTTAGAAATGCAATTGCTCTTTCCTCAAGTTTCATTGCTCTTTTCCCTTTTAATCCTTCATGGTCAATACTAACGAGTTCAACTAGGAGCAAAGTAGACCATCATCCCATGGTCCAGGGCAATACAGACAAAATGCTGTAATTAAAAATCAAAAGATTCTGGGGTTTTCTCTGCCCCTAAGCTTATCTCTGCTTTAGTAAACCAAGAGGCCTCAACTCAGGCCATGCCAGTGTTTCCATCTGCCTCTGATATATGGAGAGTCCACAGTTGCACATGGAAAACTGCTCCTGAAGTCATCAAGACTGACCTCTTGCCTAAGGAGTCCCACATCCTACCCAGAGTCCTGCCCAACCGAGAGAAATTATGGAACCCAACAAAAGAGGTCCAAAAGGAGGCAAAAATTCACTACACACATCCAGAACACTATCAATCATATTTGAACAATAGATTTTTCTAGACCCATACTCCCTGGGAGAAGGGTTTAATTTTCCTAGTAAATAGAAGGAACACTTTCCAAAAAAAAACTCTTGTTGAAACATGTTCTGAATCAGCAGTAAGCCATTATAAACCCCAAGCCAAAAGAAGGCTAGTGATGAGAATGAGAAGAAATTATACAAACAAAAATATAGATCTCTTACCACTATTTATGTCTGTCAAAATATTCAGCTGGTTGTCATAATTTATCATATGTGCTCAAGAAAGCAAACACCACAAGAGCCAAAATTCACAATTTCTCTTAACCACCAAGCTCCAGCTGTAAGCCAAGGTACCCTGCTATGGCATTACAGCTTCTTATGGTGAACACCAGTCCAGGCCATATTTGAGTTTGGACCCAAAACATGAACATGGTAAGTGTGCAGCTAGAGGGTTAGTATCCCATTCAGAATCAATGCCAGAGACTCCTCCAGAAAATATGTATGTTGTTGAGATTACACTTAGCCAAACTAACTTTCAGTCTTCTGTTGCAGTAAGATGGATTCTAATTAAGACCATGAACTCTGTGAGGTCAAGGGTTGTGTGTTTGATATCCTTTATCTCCAAGAAGTAGCCCAGAAGTTGCTACATAAATGCTCAGTAACTTATCAGAGATCGTGAGTATTATTCGTTTATCTGCTGTTCTCTCCCTCTAGCACATATTTACTGGCATTTATCTAATGTGGCTAGTTCAGAAATGCATTCAAAACAAAGGACACAACAGTAGCCTCCCTTGTGAGCACATGGTGAAGCTGACACAGAGCACTACCCATCACCTTCCCCAGGTGAAAAGGGGAAAAGGTTTGGTGAGACTCATTTCGCTTTCTTCTTTTATCTTTCTTGTTGTTAAATGTATACTTGGGAAATCTTCAGTGGAAGACACCCTTACCCTGAAAAGGTTAAGTGAGGCTGTGGAGACTGAAGCGTGTTAAGACCTAAATTCTGTACTAAAGAACAATGATGAAAGTGAGAAATCTTTAAGATCCCTGTGGTGCCAGCCCAGCTCATATGGCTTGTGACAGAACACTTGTCACACTGAAAGCCTTTTGCTGGAGAGTCCTTTGGGTGGCCCCTCGTAGGAGCCCAGTAGGCCTAGAAATTACTGAGCGGGGTATCAAATGCCAGACTGCTGAGAGAGAAATTCTATCAGAAAGGATGTTCATTGATCAGGGTTCCCAGAATTCTAAAAGAGATGGTTATTAGACAATCTTATCAAAAACCTTGGTAATGAAGAAATCTATTAATGATTTTTAAATTAAATTGACCATATGTTCTAGTTTGTCTGGGACAGTTCCAGTTTATATTGTCTTATTATCTTATCTTGCTTGGCACTTGTTAGGAATTATTTCCTCTTATGACAAAATATCATCATTAGCAATTGGCTTATAAGTCAGAACAGGTTTGATTGAATTCCACTTTGAACATCCAGTGTCCTGCATGGCCATGCACAGTGTGTGAAACACATTTAAATACGTGATCACAGTTCCAAGTGAACAACTAAATGGTCTCTATTTTCTTGACTTTCCAGTTCTAACATAATGGACATCTTTCTTTCAGTGAGAAAAGCTGTATATTCTTTAATAAAATGCTTATATATGGCAACTTGGAGCAGGTAACATTTTTAGTGTTCAGACAAGTGGAACCCATGCCAGTTGCTTGGTGTGCCAGTCCATTGTTGTGGTCTGTACCATGTGAAATAGGAAACCAGCAGGTCACAGGCTGGTCAGTAGAAATGGTGGAAATTTGTATTTTATGTATATATAAGAAATTTGGAAGAAATAGATTCTGAGAAATTGCTGGAAAGCATGTATTCAATGTTCTTACCATAATAGTCTATTTCATTTATTATATATTAGATGTTGTGACCTATTTTTTTATTTTATTGCTTCATTACTTTATATTTTGCAAGAAAACTTTAGAATCAAAGTGCCAAAGTAAGAAGGAGTTTAATGAAAAATCAGGTATGACAATACAAAAGGAAACCTGTGCTCAATATTGATTGTGGCCCTAATTACAATAGCCAAGATATGGAAACAACCCAAATGTCCCAAAAGAGACAGATGGATTAAGAAGTGGTGGTATACTTACACAATGGAATATTATTCAGCAATCGAAAAGACACACTTAATGTCATTTGTAGCAACATAGATGAATCTAGAAGGAATCGTGCTAGTGAGAATAAGTCAGAAAGAAAAGGAGAAATACTGGATGGTCTTTCTTATATGTGAAAAACCCAGAAAGTTAAGAAAAAAGTTAAAACCAACACAATGACAGCAAAATAAGCCTACAGCAAGGGAGAGGGAAGGAGGAAGGTTGAAAACGGAAGGGTGAGCACAAGAGATTAAGATGACAGTTCATGAGTGACAGTGCATGGGTGGTGGGGAAACCTCAGGATATACAATGATGTTGTATATGCACATATATACATACATGTATATGTAATCAATAAAATAAGTAAGAAAAATCAGATATCGAATTTCCATTTTTCATGAAAGTCATCAGCAAACATGAAACTTGTACAGCCTCCACCACCATGGATGAGTAGTCAAGCACTACATGGCCTACTGTACTTTTCACACCCCCACAAAAGCTCTACGATACAGCTTTGCAGAAACAGGATCAATGTCTCTTGAAAGTAGCCTGTAATTTTTAGGAGGAATATGTCTAAAGATGACAATTGAACACGCATGGTTGCAGGTGTTTAGCTATCTTTTGGTGTAGAATAACTTTTTACTTAGATCAGATGATACTTACAAATTCATTTTGCTTGCTTCTGTTTCAAATTGTATGAATCCTCCAAGTGTTTACATAATGTTTTTGCAAGTAGAACTTCATACCACCAAGGGTAGGATCATTTGCTCAACCTGCACAAACATTCAGGGGTATACAGTATGACCCCCCTTCCCCTATTTCCTACTTTCACGATCACCCCTATTTTCTCTAGTATATTTCTCAGAGTCTAAGATTTGTTTTTGCTGTGCTTTGCCATTTTTTGTTGGTTATTTATATTCTGCAAATGAATAAAACCATCTAGCTACTGTTTTTCATTTTCTGACTTATTTCACATCGCATAATCACCCCAGAGTACCCCCATTTTGTTCCCAAAGGCATTATATATTTCATCTTTTTAAATAGTTGAGTGGTAGTTCATTGAGCACAGAAGCCATAAGTTTTTTGTCTAATCATCTGTCAGTGGACAATTAGGTTGGTTCCATGGTTTGGCCATTATAAATAATGTCGCGAGGGACAAAGAAGTGCATACATTTTTGGTGTTACTGTTTTCATATTCTTTGGTTAATTATCTATAAGTGGAACTTGCTCAGTGTTTTCCTTTTCATACAGAATAACTCCCTTCAAGATTTCTTTAGAAGAGGTCTGGTGGTGTAAATCGCCATTAGCTGTAGTTGTTTTAAAAGTCTTTATTTCTCCATTATATTTGAACAATAATTTTTCAGAATAGAGTATTCTTGTATATCAGCTTTTATCTTTTAGAATTGTAAATATGTTTTTTTTTCATTCTCTTCTATCTTTGACCATGTCTGCTAAGAAATTTGATGAAAGTCTAAAGTAGTTTACTTTGTGTGTTATATTTTTTTTACTCTTAACGCTTTAATATTTTTTTCTTTATCTTCGACTTAATGATAATCTATGAGGTAAAATGGGTAAAAGTCATTGGAAAAAGGACTTTAGGAATTTGGGTGTTCTTTCATTTTCCATGACATCCATATTAAATCAATCTTAATTTTTAAAGATTCTCAGGTGTTATTTCTTTGAGTGGGATCTCTGCTTCCTCCTCTCTTACCTCCTGAAATATCCATCATCCTTATGCTTTCTTTCCTATCAGAGTCTGATATTTCTCATAGTGTTGATGCATTTTTTCCTAAATCTTATTTCTCTTCTACTTGGTTCATAAGTATATTTGTATCATCGGTTTTCTAAAATTCTCTATTGCCAGCTTAAAGGATACTTCATATCTTTTCCATGTTGTCATTACAGTCAGCATATCCTGTTGTTTTTTTTTAATGTTTTTATTTTTATATAAGATCTGTTTGCATTTCTTTTCCACTTGGTGTTCCTCCCACCTCCCCCCCCCCCCATCACTTCATTTCCTCTTTCACTGCCAGTTGTTGGTCAATTTTCAGTCCATTGGATTCTTCTTTTCTTGCCTGGAGCAATGCCCTATTCACAGGTGGAAGAGATGTGTTCTCCTGGAACACAGGGATCTGAGTAGTTTTCCAGGTGCATCTTGGTTGCAGGCTACAGTTCGTGTAGGTTTGGATCCTCTCAATGCCTCCTCCCTTCTACTGGTCTTCTTTGACCCAGCCTCTGCCGTATTTTACTTCTTTGCTTTGTAGTTCAGTCTCTGGCATTGGGAGGGTTTCTCCCAGCCGATGTCAGCATATAATGTTCTTGATCAGGATAGGCACTGGCGGATGACTGGTCAGGCTGACCTCGTGGCCTCTGCCCCTCTCAATGGCCTTTCTCTCCCCATGGAGTGGGAGGGTGACAGGTTTGCACTGAAGGCATCTCTGAACCAGGAATTCTGTTCCCATCTGTGAAAACCTTGTGGGGGTACTTCTGTGACAGTTTGTCACTATAGTTGTTTTCTCAGCCCTGTGTACCGTGGATCCGGAATTTTTGTTTGTCCCAGATCTTAGTTCTTTCTCTTCACCTCCATATTCATGTGTACCTGCCTTGGTACTAGTGATTTAGTTATTTCTGGTGAGGATTGACTGGATTAGGAGTAACCAGAGGGGGTGATAACCTCACATACACTCACACACACGTACCCCCCACCCCGGCCCCCCTGCTTCCAGGGTCATGGTTTGCCTGTCTACCTAGCGAGACAGGCAGAAACTGGGGACTAGCTCCCAGGTTAAGGCAGCCTGGATCCCCTGGAAACCTTCCACTGGGGCACATGTGACAAGGAGACCACCCAGCTTTCCCTTTGTGTTACTTTTTACTATCTTTAATCTCTATAGCGAATAAGTCCCTTTGTTCCTGAGTCTCTTTTTGGATACCTTATCCTGCCTTCCTGGGTTTGATTTCCCTTGAAGACTTTCTTGAGTTTGTGAATGACAGGTATTCTGAAATATTTTCTCTCTTTGGCCCCTGAATTCTGTTTCCTTCATTTAGGTGTCTGGACTTCTGTTCTTCTCTTTCAGTTTTTTCCATCTTGTTTTCAGTTGGTCCATGTTTCTTGAGCATGTATGCTGCCATGATTGGTTTTTCCTACTTGGGGCCTTGAGTTTTGTGTTTAACTTGGTGGTCGTTGAGGAGTGAATGGGATGTTGGAGCTTACAGATTCAGTCTCAGTCTTGAGGTGAAGGGAAGGCTATTCTAGGTATTGCTTCTTCTGCACTTTCTCCAGCACAAGCTCTATTTACTGCTTAATGGAGCCCTAATTTCAGGGTCCTCTTTCCTTGCCATGCTTACACTGTGGACAGCTAGATTCTCCACAACTAATTCAATGATTTTCATACTCGCATCCTTATAAAACCGTACTCCACCCTCGCTGAAGATATTCACCAAAAATATTCACTGCAACCAATTCATGCCATGAAAAGATGTTTTCAGTTGCAAAGATGTATTAAGTTGATTGGAATGACTACCACCCTGTCTACAGCATTCTTTGTCTCTCTCTGTTCTGATTCCCCCAGCAGCAAACCTCCAACCTCCAACCCGTGCAAACCTCCAACCAGTGCAAAATATCTGTGTGTCCACTCTTGCTAGTGATGAAATGATGAAATTTCCTGTGAGCAAAATTTCATTTTCCTTGGTTGTACTTGGGGAAAAGATTTGTCATAACCTTTGTATTCCATCATGCTGTGAATATGCCACTTTTGATTTCACTTCTCTTGTGTATACATGAGAAAAGAGGGTAAGCTATTATTTATTGACTTCATTAGCAGAATGAGAACTTGACAGTTAATGATTTCAATTTTGTGTAAATGTGAATGATACTTCAAGAAAAATCACTTAATTCCAATAAATGAGTGGTTTTTTGCTTTCAGTTTATGAAAGCAAGATAAAGCTTTCTAAGATAAAGCTTTCTCTTGAAAGTGAAACATCTCATATGATTGCACACATTGCTGTAAATTCATTAAAAAGCTCAATCTTTTTAATTGATGAGTAATACTCCATTGTGCATATATACTAATATATGGACAACCAAATGAAAATGCATAATGGGAGGGTGGGGACCAGCTGGAATGGTCAGGGAGGGGAGGTGGTGGGTGACCCCAGGAAATTAAATGGAGATTAAATTGATGTGACATAAAATAATAATAATAATAATGAAATAAAATTAAAAAAATAAAGCTCAATCTTATATGTAAAATCACCTTAGATTATTACATGATACAGACTGTATGTGGAGAATACATTGCTAAATTACAAGATCAGTAGAGTAGAACTATATTTGAAATTGCTTGTTATGTTTAACTTTGTTCAAACAAACTTCAATCCAGCATTTTAAAGAGTATCTGTAGCCTGGAATACCTTATAGTTCCAGAAAGTAGGGAAGTGTTAATAACCACAGTGATGGGGGTATTTAAAAGGAACCCCCAAAGTAGTCTATGTTGGAACCAACAGAAAGAAATTCTAATATGTAAAGATGGGACAATTTGAACAAAAAATAATGACATCGGATTATAAACCCACAATAGCAAATAAGCACCCAGAGTCCACACTGATATAAATAAATGTTTAGATAAGTAAATAAGTGGATGAGAGGAGACACATTTCTTAATGTTTTCTAACTAATCTCATTAGACTCTCCTACAAGAAGAATATAGTGTCCCCTACTTCTGCCCTTAACTGTGGACTGCACTTAATGACTGACTTCCGAAGAGTAGAGCATGGAAAGGGAAATGTTAACTTTAGAGCAAAGGATTTGGAAACCCTAAATGAATCAGGTATTAAGTTCAACATCACCAGTGATAAGTCATATTGATAGATTGTGCCCCAGATGCACAGTGATGAAAATGGCTGTCCCCGGTGTAGCGTTCCTCCCCCCAAACCCATAACCGTGGTCTAGCTATGAGAAACTCAGAATCAGGGACATTCTACAAGATACTTGGCTAACACTCCCCTGAACTCTCTGGGTCATGAAAAACAAGAAAAGACTGAGAAATTTTCATAAGCCAGAGGGAACTAAGGAGTCATGACAACTAGATGTATCTTGGATGAGATCCTAGAACAGAAGAAGAACATTACTTGAAAAACTAACAAAATTTCAATAAAATGTGAAACTCGATTAATAGTTAGGTTGGTTTCTATTATGACAAATGTGGTCTTGTAAGATATCAACAATGAATCAAACTGGGTGAAGTATACTTGAGGGAACTCTGTTGTATCTTTGCAATTTTTCAACCAATCTAAAATTATTTTAAAGTAAAAAGATTTATTAAATGTATTGCTGCAGTGGGAAAAGGTTAGAAAGATTTTAATACATACATGGAAAAATTCCACTATAAATTTCCATGGAAAAGCTTATATTTAATACAAAACAATAATTTAGTGTGGCAGCAGACACGTTTATTTGTTATTGCTCATTAGTCAACTTTTAGAAACACGTGATCTGTCAAAGAATTGCTTGTAAATCAACCTAAGGTTTTTTAGGTTAAAGGCATTCAACTTTTTGTAAATAAGTTCTATATATTTTGTTGGTATTTGGCTTATAATGAATTAAAAATGGTTTAGTAAGATAGTCTATGAGGTTAAAACCAAACACATCAGTTTTTTGAGTTTTTTACTGAATGTTGGTTATTAACGATAAATGTCACACACAAGAAGACATTGATATACCTCCCATTAAAACCAAGGAGAAATTGAAGCAATTGTAGGGAGTGGGGGGAAAAGTGAAGTGGAGGAGAGATTTTCCATGAAATATTTGAGATATAATTAAACTAAAAATATGTCTTTTTTATCTAAAAATCGCATTTATGAGCAACTCCCATGTTTTTATTTGCCTGATCTGGCAACCCTCATAGCAGGCAGATGACTGGCTTCTGGTCCAGACTCAATTATTTAATAGAAAATTTCTGTGAACCTCACCCTGTCTTAGGTGTTTTGGATCAAATAATTTAAAAAGACTTAAATTTACTGTTGAAACACTTCAGTTCCTAATAAAGTACTGTGTGGTCTTGGAGAAATAACTTAACTTCTCTGAAATCCTTGCTTTCATCTGTAACATGAAGATAATGGCAGTCCTAGGCTGATTTGAATATAAATAGCACTTTGACTGAGAAGACATTTTTGGAAAAGCCTGAGTTGTTAGACAGGCCTGACTTTTAATTACTCCACTAAGCATCTTTGGCAACATCAAAAAGAGGGCAGATTTCTGGGCCAAGTCCCCTATGTGTGCACTAGTGGATCCAATATTTTTGCCAGATTCCCTTGCTCTAAGGAGCCAGCTTACTCCCCCATCTCTTTCCCATCTTGTCAAAGCTACTCCTGAAGTCTGAATCTATCTGTTGGAAGACAGGAAGAAGCCAAAACCTTCAGCAACAACAGTGCAAACAGCTGGGCCAACAGAGACAAGCGAACTCCCCCTTTGTGTCAACCTGATGGGGGAATCATAGAAAACAAGCCAAAGAGAAAGATGAATCGATGATCTTGTCTAAGCTCTTGTATGTTAGCTCCACTTAGATCTGGAGGCTGTCACACTCTGAGGTGAGGAGATCAAGGCTGATTTTCAAAGTCATTGTAGCTGAGGCAGTGACCAAAGCCTCCAGAGACTATGGTTGGCCTTGTCCCCCCCATGTCCCCGGTGAAGATCTCTTTAACTGTACCTTGGAGTGATGAAGTGCTCTCAGCCATCCTGAGGCTAGAAGGCAGCCGATGTCCTGGGAAGTCAATCACTGCCTAATTTGGAAATGTAAGTGATGCTTAATAGAGCATCAACACATCCTTAATGATGCTGTAAAGAAGTAAACTTGATTTTTCTTTTTCTGCGTAGAAAATGCTTAATGGGATCCTCAGATTGGATAAAGCTGGGATGTTGCTCTACCCAAAATAGTATTAACACGATTAAATAAATACTTTAAATACTATAATAACATGGTATAATAACACCATGAAATAGTATTTAAAACAATTTAATATTAATACAAAATAGTATTAATGTTGATGAATGATTCATCGAATATATATTGGAACATGAATGAAACCCACAAACAGTGACTTCAGCTAAAAATATGCAACAAAGTGACCCCCAGTCACTGGAGATCTGGTAGCCATTCTTCAGCATGTTCTGACCCAGGAAACCCCTGCTCAGGGTGGTGGTCACTGCCTTGGCCAGAAGAGATGTCTCTCCTTCTAGACTCTGCAGTGGGGGACCTTTCCCTGTCAAAAGCACAGTCCTCTTCTGCTGCTCTGAGCTCTGTTCTTCCCTAGGGCCCATAACTGAGATCTTTTCCAGTTAACTTCTATGAGTGTTTTCATCACCTAAATACTTGCTAAAATGCCTCACTGACTTCGGAATGGTTTTGTTTGATGGTCGGATCCCTGTGCTCCCAAGCTCAGGGCTCTATCCTCAATCCCTGCTCTGCAGTGAGCAGTGGGAAGAATTGCTCCTCGCTACTATCCATTTATAAACGTGACATGAACTCTCCCCTTGCCTTCTAACATCATGTCAAGGAAAGCAACCGGACTGATTTTCACTGGATTCAAAGTACACACTGGTGATGATCTGCTAAGAAGGAAACTCCGGCAATGAACTTGAAGTTTGCTTTCTAAGGTCCTGAAGAACTAGGAAATACTGGTTTGTCATCCTGGGACAGGTTCCAAGGGGTACAAATCAGCAAAGAGATTAAGAGAACATAAGCAGAGAAAACATAGTTTCAAAATATAAATCCCCAGATCAAAACTCAGAGCCCAGGTGCTGGCTTACTCTTTAGAACAATTGTGTCTGTCTGTGTGTGTGTGTGTGTGTGGAGGGGGGGTGATATTTACTATATATCATGTGCTATTATGTTGTATGAATTATATTCAACAAATAGCTAAAGTTATATATACAGGGAAAAGAAACAGCTGTGTGACCTTGGAGCAAGTCAATTCAATAGAAATCTAAGATTTGAAATCTTGACTAATCTAGAGTCACTTTTATGTGCTAAAAAAAATGAATAAGGTTACCTTGTCATGCACCTCTCTATAGCCCCACTGTGTGCTCTAGCGGTAGTGTTAATGTGGTAGTCCCACTGTGTGCTCTAGCGGTAGTGGTTATGTGTCTGCAATGTGCTGCAGTCTGTTAGCCTCACAGGATGCACTGTGCTGTGTGCTGGGCCAGGAACATTGGACAAACACTGCCTGTCATCTGACCTGTAGGGAGAAACATTCCAAATAGAAGGTAGATGCAATTTTAGCAGGCTGTAAAGAGGAACTTTCCTCCCTGGAGGTTTGAGTGACATCAGAATGGATAAGCAGGGGAATCATATCCTCTACTTTCCAGGAGAACTTTAAAAATAGCAACAGCCTCTTTCTGCTGGAAAGGTGGTAACAGTATATCTGGGCCACATCTGTATGTGATGCGGACTTGGCTATTGTAATGCATCAAGTCAGGAAGCACAAGCAGTTTACTTTCCGGCTGTGCAAAGCCAAGGCCATCCAGCAGTTGTTCGCTGGCTCGGTCAACGTTGTCAGCAGGTCACCTGCACCCTCACCTGAATCACAGGACTCCAGCTGTGCAGTGTAGTTGTCTAGAGTAATCAACCAGAATGTGATACTGTGGGCTTGTGTTCCGTGTGATCCTAGGCAGTGGAAAGAATTTGGTGCCAGTGTGCTCATTCATTCATTCATTAGGTGCCTGCTATCTTCCAGGCAGACATGGAGCACTGGAACCACAGGGCAAGTAAGAAGTTCTCTTTGCCCTTGGGAAACTCATAGCTAGTGATCTGGTTCCAGTTCCAGCATGATATTAAGTGCTTCATACCTTAGATTTGAGCTCATCTGGCTCTGGTGTTTAATCTGTAACACAGAGAATGATCTGAGACCCTTTCCTGGGGTAGATACCAACTTAATGACTGTAGACTGTCATGTCATCCATTCATTAGTATTCGCTAGAGTTGTGTTTGGCTGAGAACACATGACAATATCTTCCCTTCAGAAGTGCAGTTGGAGGGAAGAACTTTGAGACTGGAAGGTAAAATACAATGCAAAGCTGCATTACAGAGATAAAATGAGGCTTTAGGGGCTCAGGGGACTAGCTCCCTGGGAGAAAGCTCAGCTGAGTCCTAAAGATTAAGGAAGAGTTAGTCCACAGAGGATAGGAATAGGAGAAGGAACTCATAATTCCAGGCAAAGGCAAGATTATGAGCAAAGATCAGGAGATCAGAGGGAGAATCGTTGTTTCAGAGAATGATAAGCAGTCTCACTGCGTGATGGGTAAGGAGGGAGGGTAGGCAGAGGATAGAGGGACAGAAGGAGAAGAGAGGAGCTAGTGCACAGGAAGGAGAGAATGTGGAGAGGGTTCAAAGGCAAAACAGAAGGGGAAAGTGGGGACCAGATTATGAAGAACTTTGTTCCTTGTGCTTAGGAGTTGGATTTGATCTTGGAACAACTAGAAGTCAGCGAAGGTCTTAGGCAACAGGAGTGTGAGGTTGGAGGGGAACAAGAAGGAGCAGTCCAGAGGTTGTTGGCTGATTTAAGACTTAATGAAAAGACTACCTTTCCTGCCCTGTCCTCTCCCCTCTTCTCCCCTTCTCTTTCTTCTTTCTCTCCTTTCTTCTTCCTACCCTTCCCCTCCCCTCTCCCATGTCTTCCCTCCCTTTCCCTTCCCCTGTCTCTGGGTGTTGGAGAGACCTTGGAAGCTTTGCAGGCAGGAAGGCAGGCTGTGAGGGTAATCCACAACTCTGAACTCAGTAAGAAGTGGTTTTGTGACTGTATAAGGAGCTGGTGGCATCCATTCCTGCCAGGATTCCTCACTAAGTAGGCAGGGGCTGCCTGGAAGTGACTCATCATGGTGGCACAGATGATAGCAGAGTCTAAGAATCTAAGTCATGTGGCATGACTGAACACCCTTGATGACTGAACTTTCCCTCCTTTTGTTTTGCAGTCTTGTTTCAGAAGAAGTAGATCTAGCATCCTCCAGTCTTGTAAAACATGTGCACAGAGTCCTCTGAGCTCCGAAGAGACCTGTAACTAAGCCATAGAGGCCTGAACCAAATGCACAGTTTGTGTGTTTTTATGAAAGGCAAGTAGACCAAAGGGAAGCTCAACACCAGTGGTTTTGCTTGAGTAAATAAGGGGGCTCCATTGATATTACCCCCTTCATATTAGTAAGAAAAATATTTAGTACCTAAATAATTCAGGGCATGTATAGGAGGTAAGTAACAGTAAGAGTGAGCATCAGAAAGACATGTTGGGTAAGAGTGAAGGGTATGCCAGGCTGTTTGGGTGGAATGCCCACTCCAACCTGATGAGCTGTGCAACAGGAGCATTGCCTCACTTCTCTGTGACTCAGTTTCCTCATCTGTAAAATAAATAGAATAATAGTATCAGCATCATCAGGTTGGTATGAGAATTAAATAAGTTGATACTTGTAGTCAAAACAGCTCTTGGCACATAACAGTCTTTGTGTAAGTATCTGTTAAATGAAAACCATGAAGAAAAGCACCCTTCCTTCAACAAAGAAGTTGTGCAGGGATCCTTGGAGACATAGGTCAGGGGTTCAATGGCATCTTGTCAGGTCTGGGAAGAAGATCTGAAAACAGAGGACAATGTGTACCTAGAGGTACATAGTAGAGGTGATCCAGCAGATGGGGTTTGATGATGTTTCTCCCTATGATGTCATTGTCCTAAGGAATCTGCACAAAAAAATCCAAAGAAGGAAAGACATTTTTCTCTGAATCCCTTAGATTTTTGGCTGAAATTAAGCCTCCAGCTTAGCAGCTAGGGAACAGAATTTCTAAAAGTAAGCTTGAAGGAAAAAAATTCAGAGAGCCAGGGTTGGATAGTTTGGAGATGAAAAAGTGTAATAAAAATAACTCTGTACCCCTGTGTCACCCCATGTAAACAGTTTTATCCAAACAGGATCAGTCTGTGCCTGCTTTATTCTCTAAGAAATGACTCTGTCTCTTAAGCTTGACCCTTAAGCTCAAGCCCCATCTCTCTGTCTTAGGACCTCCAAACAGGTTCCAAAGAGAAAGACAAGTCTTCATTGTCCTCTTTGTGCTCCCTGTTGTTCTTCCTATGTAGGACTAAATTCCTGGCTAAGTCTCAAAAGGTCTAGTTCTGGGTAGAGACCAGCAGAAAACACTAATTCTCGGTGCAGATTTGCTGGTTACCGGTATAATATCTTGCTTGAAATGTCACTTTCTTGGTTGAGTACCTTCTATTGGCTCAAGTTCCTTGGACCATCACATCACATCCTTGTTCCTTGGTTTCCACGGACTTTGGTTATTTCCTGGGGAAACTAGAGACACAGTTTTAAGTCTGCTTTCATTGGCATCTGTCTACGTTACGAAATAGTCTGTTTCAGGGTCCTTGGTAACATGACTCAAAAATCATTTGGACCATCAAGTGAGATGGATGGTCATCCAGTGAGAGGATGAGGGAGAGGAACCATCACAGACTATAAATCTACACACTCATTTTTCCCTTATTTTCTGGGCATGTAATCTTAGGCCAGTACATGTCACAGTAACTAGTTTGGGGTTACTTATCTCAAGTGTTGTTTCATATCAAGAAAAGTTTTTAGGTGTTCCTCATCAAAATAAGTTTTTAGTTAATACTATGACAATTATTAATCCATGCCTGCATAGACTCCATGATTTATGGCAGGTGTGCATGGCCAGACACAATTAGTTTCACAGCCTGTCACAAAGATGCTGTCAGAGAAGGGCCCTGGTGACAGGCAGCCTGAACAAAGGGAGGGTCAGGGTTTGCCATGCTGGTTCCGGTGAGGCCGACAGCGAGGGTCCCTGGCATTGTTTACCCAATGACTTCGCTCATCGTTGACTTAGTTCATGGTTGATTTCCAGTAAATGATGAGGGCCCATCGATGGTAGGACTCTGATCCCAACCCTAAGCAACCATGCTGGCTGAGAGACACTTTGTCCTGCTGTATCTCTGAACTACAAGCAAGCACACATTCCTTCTATTTCCTACTTGGAACTGTATGTAGGGAAGTTCAGAGCGTGGCATGTGACTATAAAAGGAGGATCCCAGGATACATAAATGAGCTATTTTAAAATCCCAATTGGCAAAAAACAAAATTGCAGATGAAATTCCAGATAAACTTTCAAATCAAGTCCCATGGTGTACAGTCTGCCTATCGAATACAAGAATTCCAGATTGTGATGATAATTATATAACAAAAAGAGTAAAAGAGGCTGAGGATTCTTGACTATAATGATTATCAGATAGGGCTTGTTTTCTTTTTCTTTTTTCACAACTCTGACATGAATAAAATTCCTTCCTGCTTAGAGGCTGGGGAAGAAGTAAGGGGTAGTGGTGGTAGATGACATCAGTCCTAGTGTCTTTTAAGCTTTAATCTAATTGCCCGTGTTTCTTTGACTATCAAAAGTTGAAAGCCAGGGTGTAGTTATTATGCACTTAGCTAATGATATAAATATAGCACCATTTATTCCAAGGAATGAAGGAGAAAAATGTATGTCAAATGCTTAGTATAATATCTGATGCATAGGTACATTCATAATATTAGCCTTTAGTCACATTGTTAGTGATAATGAAATTATACTGTCCTATTCCTGGTGTATAAATATTTTTGTGCACAGCAGCTGTTATGAGATAAGAATGTGTCCAGAATGAGCTTTTGATGCCCTTTTCTATAGTTGATCCATTTTCCTGAACCATAACTAAAAATCTTGAGGACAACCCAAAGCCCAAATTTATCCAAGAGTTTACTTAATCATCACTGGGCTATAAAAATAGAATAACTTTACTGACTTTAAACACTGATAAGTTAGATGTCCTCCAAGATATTTGGTCAGTTGGTGAGCTAATCCATTAGGCATTTTTTTCCCAGTCCAAGATGTGACTTTGGTCACTCACTGTATGAACATAAAACCAAAGACAAAACCAGAGAAGAGATGGAAAAGGGGGAGGGAAACCTACTTGAAATCCTTATCTGTCAAGACAGAAAAACAAGCCATCATTGTTCTTAAAAATTGGCTGGAGGCAGGGGTAGAGAGATGTGAGAAAGGAGAATTGAAGCTCTAGATACAAAAACATTTGTACAAAGGATTAGGTGGGAAAACACTGAAAAGGCAAAAATCATACCAGTTCGAGCTTGTTAAGAAATAGGCTGGAGGTATTTGAGGAGTTAGAATAGAAGTGGCAAACGGGTGGTGTGACTGGTAGGCTGGGTTGTATCAGCTGTCATGGTCAGTCTTTGTTTTTAAAATTTTACCTTGAGTTTGTATTTCGCATAATTGGAAGAGTTCACAACAAATTCCAGATTTCTGTCTTCTTTTATAATCAGAAGAGACATATCAGGGTCTGTCTTCCCCCAAAGCATTATGTTTCCTATCAAGCTGTGATCCTATTCCTCTTCTTGAATATAGGCCAGTTTTTCCTGTGCATTTTAGACACAGGAGTTTTCTGTGCCTGCTTTTCTTAGTGCTTTTCAGGCATTGAGAGCCTTGGACAAAACATAAGGGTTGTATGTTGAAACAAGACTTCTAAAGAAACGACTTCTCTGTGATCGGTTAGTCAACAGTACTTCAAGAGTACCTAGATTAGGAAACTTGAATGCTGGCAATATACATATTTGCTTTTGTGTTTCTAGACTTTATGGCTCATTAGGGTTTGTGGACATTTAATAGAAAAGAAGTGATTATTATAAACATTGACAAGCAGAAGACTCAGAATAAATAACACAATATTGAAAGAGAAGAACAAAGCTAGAGGATTCACACTAGTTGACTTCAAGACTTATTATAATGTTACACTAATCAAAACAGTTTGATATTGGTAAAAAGATGAACAAAGAGACTAATGGGATAGAATATGGAGCCCAGAAATAAGTCCATGTTAATTTAGTCAAATGATCTTTGACAAAGGAGAAAAGGCAATACAATGGAACCAAGACACTCTTTTCAATAAATGGTGTTGGAATTAGATATTTAAGTGCATACAATAAACAACTTACTGTCATCACAAAAGCTAACTTTAAATGAATCATACACCCAAATGTAAAATGAAAAACTATAAATGAGCCAAGTGCCAAACTATAAAATTCCTGTAAATGTAAATGCCAAATGCAACACTATAAAACTCCTATAAGATAATATAGGAGAGAACTGATCTTGGTTACTTAGTTACTTTTTAGATTTAACACTAAAGGCGCATTTTTGAAATAAATAATTTTACCATAGTGTGTGTTTTAGGAGTATAGGTTTACACTATGCTACCAGAAAAAATACCAAAATACCAATATCTCAAAAAGAATAATAAAATTTAAAGAGAATTGTTTACTAATACAGCCAAATGCTCTTAGTGTCTGTAATAATGAGCAAAAAGTAAACAAAACTATGATCAGTAAAATAATAATAAGCTGAATTTCATTAAAATGAAAATCTTCTGTGTAAAACAATAGAATGTCAATGGATACAGTGAGAATGAGAATTTTTCCTGTTCTACAGATAGGAAAAAAAAATGATGAAAGGTTTATCTGATTAAAAAAAAAACTATGATGAAAAGTACACAAAGAACTCTTAAAATTTAACAATAATAAAATGAATATTTTAAAAATAACCAAAGGTCACCTGAACAGGCACCTTCCCAAAGAAGATATACAAATGGCAAATAAGCACAGGAGAGACTGTTCAACAGCCGAATGTTACTGGGGAATTGCAAATTAAAATAATGAGATACCACCAAAGAGCTATGAGAATGACTAAGAACTGGAACTCTGACAACACCAAATGCTGTTGCCGGAGCAACAGGAACTCTCATTCCTGCTGATAGGAATGCAATATAATACGGCCAGCTTGGCAGTTTCTTACAAAACTAAAAATATTCTCACCATAATCAAGCAATTGTGCTCCTTGGTATTTACCCAGTGCAGTTTGAAAACGTATGTCCCCGCAAATGTTTGCATACAGATGTTTATGGCAACTTTATTCATAATTGCCAAAACTTGGAAGCAGCTAAGATGTCCTTCAGCAGGTGAATGGGAAAATAAGCTGTGCTGCCTCCAGACAATGGGACATTATTCAGGGCTAAAAAGAAATGAGCTATCAAGCTTTAACAAGATTTGGATGAAATGTAAATGCATTTCCCTAAGTACAAGAAAATCTGAAAATGGCACAGTCTATAATTTCAATTCTTTGACATTTTGAAAAGGGCAAAACGATGGAATCATTATAAAGATCAGTGGTTGCCAGGGAAAAAAAGAGAGGACAGAGGATGAATGGATGGAGCACAGGTTTCTGAGGCAGTGAAATTGTTCTATATGATTCTATCAGTTTGGAGACATGCTATTATACATTCGTTCAAACCTATAGAAGGTACTAAAGCAAGTGAACCCAGTGTAAACTACGGACTATAATAACATTAATGGTGGCTCATGGATTGGGACAAGCACACAGCTGTGGCGAGGGATGTCGATGGCAGTAAAGGTTGTGAGTCTGTGGGGTAGGAGTGTATTGAAATTCTCTGTCCTTTTCACTCAATTTTGCAGTATGCCTAACACTGCTCCAAAAATAAAGTTGATTAAAAATGAATGACTGAGTCCAAGAATTTGGTGGCTCTGAGGATACTAGAAAAAATGGGGGCATTTGTAATGCAGTTGTCAAGACAGGAAAAAATATTTCAAGAAAGTATGCTATATAAAAATAGGCTATTAAATAAGGTGATTTCACTGAAATTATTTTCTGCATTAGATTCCCTAGAGTGGAAATCTCAACACTTAGCATGTAATAGGTCCTAGTTGAGGTCACCTAAAATGAACAGAATTCCTGTACTTTGGTATTAACTATTTGAAACTGAAATTATCTCTTATCATATAGGAGTCAGACTGCCTGGTGTAGAATCTCAGTTCTTCCAGGGACAACTCTGAGTTACTATAAGCCTCCTACTACTTAACTATTATACTTCACTTTTTCCCTCTGCAATGGGAATATTAGTGGTATCCTATTATTGGTGTGCTATGGACATTTGCTAAGAGAATGTGCCTTTGGCACGGTGCCTGGCATCAAAGAGAAGTCAATAAGTAGTGATTCTAGTGGTTATAATCGAATGAGATGTTTTCTCTTCGGTATAGTGCAGGCAACACACAATTATATTATCTTCCTTATTTTGAAAGCAGTAAAGTGCAGTGTGGTTCAAAGAGAGGCAGCAACAGCATCCCTAAGACAAAATGTAGATCCTTAGCCCCTGCCCTGGATCTGCTGATCAAAATCTCTGAGGTAGGATCCGGAGTCAGTGTATTAATAAATTCTCCTCCAGGTGTGCTGATGTGCACTGAAGTCTGAGCAGCAGTGGGAGAATGAGACCCAATTTCATGAGCATATGTACATATGCTTAATGTTAACAATTGAGATCTAAGTATTAGATGATAAAAAATAAATCATATTATCCCTTTTTTATCTTCAAATTAACTCCAATCTCCATTTGCCTGGAGAGAAGGAGAGCAGAATGATCTTCTAAATACAAAGGACAACAGATCTTAATTTTTTGCTTCGTGCACTCATGGACTAATGATTTAAGGAGTCCGTCACTGATGAATGGATACACCTGATGTAATATGATTAGCCATATAAAAGAATGAAGTTCTGATAGATACCATGACTTCAATGAACCATGAAGACTTTATGCTAAGTGAAAGGAAATATTCACAGAGATGACCTAGATGATTCAATTTATGTGAAACTGAAACCCTAAACTGATGCACTATATTGATAGGTTGGGGATTGGTGACAGTCTAGGACTGGGATGTGGTTTGAGGAACCATCGGAGGGCTTTTGGGGGAGATGAAGATACTCTAAAATTGGTGTTGGAATTATCTCATGACTTTGAATATACTAACATCTGGAAATTTAAGTGATTAAACTGTATGGGATATAAATTATGTCTCAATAAAAAGGTGGCCCCAAAAAGAGGCATTTGAGGAAATTTCTAGTCCAATTGTAACTAAATCCAATTTTTCCCTTAAAAGTTGTCTTTAAGACTTAACCCACCAGCATGGAGGACCTTAATCTACTGAAAATGGAACTCCCATTGAATCCAGCAATCCCACTGGTAGGAATCTCCCCAAAGGTTACATAAACTCTAATCCAAAAGACACCTATACCCAGATGTTTATTGCAGCACTATTTACAATGGTCAGGATATGAAAGCAACCCAAATGCCCCCAAATAGATGAATGGTACAGAAAGTTGTGGTATATGTACACCATGGAATATTATTCATCAGTCAGAAAAGATAAACTTAAGTCATTTGTGGCAAGGTAGATGAAGCTAGAAGGAATCGTGCTAACAGAAATGTCTTTTTTTTTTCAAAAATAAGAGAAATACTAAATAGTCTCACTTATATATGAAGGATAAAGAGAAAACAAACAGACAAGAAAAATTTAAAACTAACTCTCAGCAAAATTGAAGCATGGAGCATGGGGAGGGGTAAGCAGGAGTGGAAGGAGCACAAAAGGCTAAGATGATGGTTCATAGGTGATAAGGTGATGGGAGATCCTCAGGATAGCGATGTAAAATAAAACAAATAAAAAATAAAATAAAAATAAATAAATAAAAACCCACCTGTAAGACATGACTTCACCATATAAAGTCTTTTAAAAGACCAAGATAAAGATACTATTGTCAACACTCTCTACTATGAAAATAATGATAAGACTTGTAAAATATTAAATCAGAAATTACTAGGACTGAATATGGCTTTGAAGATAATCTAGACTAATTATTTTCAAACATTTTTGAAGATGGGGAACTCTCGTTCAACAAGAATCTTAAGAAAACCCAAATGAAAAGCACATCAAAATGGAGCTATTCTGTAGAACAGGAGGGGTATTCTTGGCCCCTCACTTTTTGGGCAACCTCTATAAGATCAAAGGATTAAAGTAGGAAAACATTCTACCCGGGGAACTGCCTTCTGTGTGCAGGTAAGGATAGAGTGGCTCAGAATGTGGCAAGACCCAAGGAGACATGAGGGCTTTCCTTGTTCTGATTCCCAGATGGTAACTTACTGCACACATATGGTTGCCATCACCACCATCATGGAACCATTTCAGAACCATGTCCTACGTGTGTTTGCAGAGGGCGGGGGTCTCAGGTGACTTGTATCTGTGTTGAAGAGAGCAAAGTTGGTTCAGTCAATTCCACCAAACTACTGACCGATTCAGTAGAGGAATATGAGGGAGGATGAGAACTCTTTCTGAACCTTTGTTTTGATATCAGCATTGGGTAGACTAAAAAAGCAGTTGACCACCTGAATGACAATGAATTGGTGAATTTTGGGTAAAGGTAGAAGCAAGAATTAAATCCCAATCTCCTGATTCCTAGACCAGATATTGGTGCCTCCACACGCCTAGATCAGCAGAGACTTAATCTTGACCTGGGTCAACAAACCATAGTTACTTCCCAAGTTATGGTGACATTGAAGGAGAGAGACAGCATATGTTTCCTTTCCCTCATCCCCATCCCAAGCCATCACCAAGTGTTTCCTCCCTCTTTTGAAAAAGCAAAGAACTCTGGCTTAAGTCATTTTCTCTGATCACAGGGACCTTGTAACAGCTTTCTAGAACTTGGAGCTCAGTAATCTAGTACGTGATTCCTCAACTTTCTTCTGCTTCAAAAGTAGGAACTGAGGGTCAATGTATCATTAACAGTGGGTAGATGGAAGTAATACAAAAACACAATAAATTATGAAACACTGATTTAAATACTAGATTGGGTAATTCCTTCTCCATCAATGATTGTACATTAGCTAGACATGTGGCACGCAGGTACTCTTAGGATTGTCTCTCTTCAAGATAGTTCTTGTGAAAACATCTCTCTCTAGAATAGCACTGTCTAATAGCAGTTTCTGAGATGATGAGAATATTATATAGCTGCATAGCCACTGGTGATGTATTGCTACCGAACATTTGAAATGCGGTTAGTGTGACTAATGGAATTCATTTCTACAATTTAATCTAATTTTTAGATTAGATTTATTAATCTAATTTTAATTAATTTATATTTATATCTAATTAATTTATATTAATTTGTGTTTAACTAGACACAGATAGCCATTGACTGGTGGATTGGATTGCTCATAAGAAGAAAATAAATACGATTCCAGAATAAGTTAGTTAGAATAAGTTAGCAAAATATTAATGATCTCTATCTCTGTGAATGGAATTACAGTTGTTGAAGATGCAGCTTTTCTGTATTTTTAATTTTCTTTAAAATAAATAATTTGCTACAAATATCTTCTCAATAACCATTTTTATATCTGTCTACAGATACTACCTCCATCCCCAGACACTGTGTTTGCAGAAATGTACTCAAACTTGCATAGCAGTAGAAAGATAGAGAGAAAAATATGGCACATGTGGACCTGAAGAATAATACAAGCCCTGCTTTAGGCCCTGGGTGAGTACCCTCGAGAGCCACCAAGACAAGGACCTGGGTACCCATCCACTGCCCATGACTTCAAGACCTCTTAACTCAGAGGTGAGTCATAGCCATGGAGGTGTGGGTCCTGAACCTGGGACTAAGCAGTGGGAAGGTCCGACTTAGCATGCCCTCTAATTACAGACACAGACCCAAATAGAGGCCAAAACAGATGCATTGCATCAGCTGGGGTCATTATCCTCTATCAAAGCTTCTATCCCTTGGGAATAAAAATGGCTGGGGGTGAAAAAAGTGGGAGGAGAGAGGAAGAAGGCTGTAAATATGTTCTGCAATAGACAGCATTCCTCTGGGATCATAGGTCACTGAATATTGATGCTGAAAGGGACCTAGAGGGATGATCACATCCATTCTCCTGCCTCCATCACTGGAGTCCATGTCCCCATATGTGGTTGAGAAGTTATTCTGTGTTTTAAGTCCTCCAAGACAGCGATATAGATGGATGATGTGTTTAAAGTAAGTTTCCCCAGGTTTTACTTTATGATACTTGCCCATTATTTTTCTTGAAACCCATCATTCTATTCTATGTATGTACATAGTCCATCCTTACTTTCCTACAGGCAGCAAATGCCTATTCACTTTACGAATGTATTATCAAGGTACCAACCTAGAGATCATTTCTTTTGTCTTTTTCAGTTAAAGATAAGGGGGGGAAGGAAAAAATTCAAACTATAATGGAGTAAATTATATTCCTGATACTAGAGTTAAAAATCAGAACACAACTTTCTTATTTCCCAGCTCTTTTACAAAGGTACCACCACCAAAGTGATATAGAATAAAGCACAAAGATTGGAATGGGTCTTCTGATATTTCAGTATTTCCCTGCTGATTGTTGAGCCTAAATTGTAGACTCCCATGAGCTATTTCCTCACTAAGAGTTAGAAAAATTACTCATGGATTTATTGTCCTCTCCTATTTTACTCTTTTGATCTATCTCCTGATAAAACCAAAAACGTTCATAAGAATAAAATAAATACAACTTTCCATTTTACCCCTTCACCCTCAGTTGAACTTCAGTGGATTTTTCTCATATAAACTCAAGGACTTGAATTTCACCAGTACAAATACGATAAGAGAAACAAAGGTGAAATCAAATCTGGATGAATTAATCAGTCTCCATAATAAAGCATGGGGGAGCACTCACTCTCCAGATCCCATTCTTCTGACTTGGTCTTCCTATTTACCTGTACTGTAACTATTAACTGATTGTTCTAGGGTGATGATGATTCTAGGGTTGCAATTGAGATAGGTAGAAAGGACTTTGGATGGAACAAAGGAGGAGAGAGCAGGTGTCTCAGCACTCTTAAAAAAGGAGGTTGAAAGAGAAGAAACATGAATTGTCCGAAGATGAGGCCCACAACATAGCTATGCTGGAGGTGGAGTTCTGTGTTGGGTGATGGCATCAAAGAAAGATGGCTAGTCTGAGGAGCCATACACAGTACCACAGGTGATATAGAATCACTGAAGGACATGAGAAAATAAATTTTATGACCAAAAAATGCACCTGAGGGATGTTAAAGTATCAGTAGTATGTGGGCTTCCATTGTAAGATGAAGAGAGATGGCAGACAGAAACTCCAGTAGGAGTATATGACCTGAGGTAGTGTGAGGAAGAGATTGGTGATAGGGATAATAATAAGAGTTATAATAAAGCTCACACTTAACTCTCCCCATGCTAATCTGGCACAGATTCTTACTGGCATGATCACATTCATCATTACAACAAGCTTATGGAGTAGATAACATTAGTATCCTGATTTCCAAATCTGGAATCTAAGGCAAGGAGCTGCTAAGTAAATATATGATTAGGAAGGAGATGCATTTCAGAAGTGGTCCAAAATATTTGGTGAGCAGATAGTAAATGGTAGAGGACATGGAGTGCTTGCTTAGCCCAGATAAATGGTAGGGTATCCATGCGTGTTAGCAACAGGGGTCAGAAAGCTCTGCAGTGGGAGTTGGTTCTGTTAGGGAGTAAAGCAAGGAGACTGGTGACCTCATAGCAACTTACCATTTTCTTCAGATTTTCAAACACCTTTATTCTAAGTTTTCAAGATACAGGCTTTTCTCCACTTAAACATTTCTGTAATTTGGAAAACTATGAGGTAGTTGAGTTACCTTATGGTGAAAATGAGATGCTGAGTCCACAGTGAAGAGAATTCCAAGACAAAAGTCATTGCCTTTTCTTAGGTATGCATGGGATGACCAACCTCCTTCCGGTCAACTCTGGCCCTGTTCTTTTCTATCTCTTTGTCCCATTAACAGTCATTTTCATTTAATGAACTCAGGACCCTATTTCTGGGTGGACAAAGTTGACTTCATTTCTCCACAAAGGCACGATGTCATTTCCAGCACCATATGCATGTCCTCTGGCTTGAGAGAGAAGGAGAGAGAGAGAGGTATATATATATATACCTCTATATATATATAATATATATATACCTCAGAGAGAGGTATATATATATATATACCTCAGAGAGAGGTATATATATATATATACCTCTATATATATAATATATATATATACCTCTCTATATATAATATATATATAATATATATATGTATTTATTTATTTATTTATTTTATTTGTATATAAATTGCACAACATTGTAATCATGAGGTATATTATGGGAAGACGAGAAGCAGTGAAAACATCTCTGTGAAAGAGGGAATTCCGAGGGGGTCTGAGAGCAGGCGTCTGCCCACTACCACTAGAAGGAGGGGCAAGCTGCACTGACGTCAAAGAATCCCCAGGGTCCTGACACAGACTAAGATAATAGCTTTTTTCCTGAGGGAGCCAGCCCCCACCCTGTCCCCAAGGTCTTGTATAACACAGGCAGGGAACTAAGAGGTCAAGTAGAGATGAAAGTTTTGTACTAACAAAGGGAATCTTCTTCCGGTTGGGTTTGTCTTAGAACACATGTAGGAGACATAAATGTTCGTAAATACTCCTGGTTCGAATTTAAATGTTTGACCTTCATTCCTCTCTTTGTCTTTTCCACAATTAAACAGTCATCCTCTTGCCCTTATCTTCATTCCCTTCCTTTTCCTTTATTCACCCCACTAAGTCAGAGAAACATTAGAGTGCATGACTTGCCTGAGAGGAATCAGGAAGATAACATTTGTATTTTTCTCTTTCCCAATAAACCCATCAAATTGAAGTTAAACAGTCATGTGGGGGAGGGATGATGGTTTTCCTAATGATCTGAAGTGTTGGATTTGGGTTCCTTGAATGATCCCCAAACAATTTACCTTTAATTGTGGTGTCCTTCTCAGGCCTCATCGGTGCTCAGCAAGGCCTTTTACATAATCTCCAGCTCACCATGGATCTCTTCTATTAATGGATCTTGAAGGAAAAATCAAATTGCTAGCTTTCCGGAGTGGGTATTTCCAGAGCAGCCAAATTTCCCTTTTTTCTAGATAAGAGGGCAGGACCCTCCTTGGTTCAAGGTCTCATCTGAATTGCCTAACTATGTAATCTACTTTGCCCACAGCATCTAAATCCTCTTAGATAAAAATTGCCCTTTTCAACTAGCACATCAATTGTTCTCTTGCACCAGAGGTCAGATCACTTGACAATTTCTTAAAATCTTTTGATAGAGTAGACAAGAAACCAATCAACCAACAAGTTAGTATTATGCCACACAGAACTGCTTCTGATGAAGGTCAAGGCTTCATACGGGATGTTCCCCCTATCCTCTGATCAGAGCAATAAACACATTCCCATGGTTGGTAATCATTATGTCCCCCACACCAGAACCTCTAGGCATAAATCAATGTTGCCTCACCTTCTAGCCTGATGGGCTATGCAGGGAACAAAACCTTTCCTTACTTCACTGGCTAAGGAGACAGACTTTGGTAAGCTAACACTCTTCTCCCCAAGATTCATCATCAACCCTCTAAGAATAGTCTTTGGTGGGCAGAGGAATTTCTCCCTAAGTCCAGACCACACAATGGCCTGTTTGTTGAGGGCATAGAAGTGATGTACTTGGGACCATGGGCACTAAACTTTCCCAGCACTGCTGTGACTAATGACTTGTCCACAGGCTGCCTGGGTTAAAACAACAGAAGTTTATTCTTCATACTTCTGAAGGCCGGGAATTCAAAAACAGGGTGTCAGTAGTGCTGTGCTCCCACTCACTTTCTGGGCAACATCTTTCCTGCCCTCTTCTTTGCTTCTGGAAGTGGCCATTGATCCTTGACATCCCTTGGTCAGCAGCTTCATCACTCCAGTCTCTGTCTTTCCCAATACATGGTCTTCTCCCTAGGTCTCTATCTTCTCAAAGAACCCGTTATATTTGATTAGGGCCCACACTAATGACGTCATCTTGAAGAGCTGATAGTAGGACTTAGGACTTGAGTGTATTTCCTGGAAGGGACAGTCCCTCTGCCTCTCTGTCCACAGCCATGCACTGTTAGACCTTCCCAGCAGCAGTGGTGATGCTATTGAAACTGGGTGGCCCTAACCCCCCCCACTCCAGGTTGTAGCATTTAACAAGGTACTCTGCTCCCATTGGCTGGGGGCAGTTTAAAAAGGAGGGGGGGAAAAGCTGCGAGAGAGAAGTTGGAGGAGCAGAGTCCCAAGGAGAAGCCGCGGGAGAGAAAGTTGGAGGAGCGGCGTCCAGGTAGCGGCCAGAAGTGGGAGTTGGAGGAGAAAGCCCCCTGGAAGAGTGAGCTGGAGGGGACGAGGAGCCATGGCGGCCGGCAGAAGTGTGGCCAGCGTGGAGAGTGTGGCGTCGTAGCAAGGTGCTGTGGAGAGCTGGTACCTAGAGACGGCCAGCGATTTGGAAGGGTGATT
>PVHY01001042.1:0-94673 GCA_004024945.1 Uropsilus gracilis | reverse complement strand
ACCCATGAGATGGAATGAAAGACACATGGAAGGTGAATTGTAAAACCTGGGAAACTGCAAATGTGAGGGGAAATGTTCATGGTTCAGGTCTTCTGGACTCAATCAAGAAGCCAGGGTCAGGAATGTTGGGACTTTCCCAGGGACAGGTTCCTTCCCATCTTCCAGCTCATCCAGAATCCAGAGCTTCTCCACAACAGCTCAGGTATGCTTTTCCTGAGGCCATTCTTTCCTTAATGACTTGTCCTGGCTGGATTTCCAAGAATATCCACTGTCATGTCTTAGGGGACATGGATCTGAGGAGGGTTCTTGGACCCATCTTGAAGAGATCCATCTAGGTCAAAATGAGTTTATGCTCCAGCTCCCAGTTCCCTGTCTTAGCAATTTGCAGTTCACTGCTGTGCAGTAGAGATGAATTGCCCCTTGTCTATCCTCCTATTACACTTGCCACACTGCAATCAGAGATTTTTCTAAAATATAAATTTGATCATGTTGTTAGGGGACTATGGCCTGCAGTACTGGTGGTGCTGAATTAAAATGGCAGCTATTGTTCATTGGTGGAGTCTTGAGTAGGGAAGTTAAGCCTTATTGTGAGAAAAAAAAAATTAAAAAGTTAGGGAGGGGACAGAGGAAAAACAAATGGAAAGAAGAGAGAATGGGGAAGGAAGGTGCAGAGATCAGAGAGTAGCAGCAGGGAGGCTGGAGGCCTCAGAGCTGCTGCTGCCATGTGGGGTAGCAACATAGGGAAGAAAGCTAAGTTGAGGACTTCCATCCCCAGCCTGGGCTGGTGAGGAGCCTGGGGAAGCATGTTGGAGAAACTTGTAACCTGTGTGAGCTGTCTTGGGAATGTGGTACTTGAAAACTTGGTTTCATTTTGAAACTGTGAAGCTTGGAAGTCTTTTGGAGAACTGAAGAGTGTTTACTGTGTTGCCATTTTCAACCTGAGATGTCTGAAGTGTTCGCTGTATTGCTGTATTGTGTGAGCTTTGCTGATGCCAGGCCCTTTTGGAGCTGGAGCTGAAAAAATGCCGGAGCTGTGCCTTTTTGGAGAAGAATTGACAATGCCATCCTGGTTTTCCCTGTTGGATTTGAATCTCCTGCTTTTGGAGAAGGATCAATGATGCCATCTTGGCTTTTCTGCCTTGGAGTGAGTGGAGCTGTATTTTTGAAGAAGGAGTGGCAGTGCCATCTTCTTAACTCCTTCCAGCTTAAGGTGGGGCAGCCGCCATTTTGTAGACACACATGGCTGCTGTAGTCATGTGCTCTTTGGACTAGAGACTGAACTGTGTGGTAAGATTACCAAAGGGGTTTCCTTGTCCCCCTCAGTGACTCTGGTCTAATTTGTCTTTTAATAAGTAAATTTGTCTTTGCCTCCCTCTTAAAGTTTATGTGGTCTTGCTACTGCATGCGCAGGCTGGGAAGAATCTGGTGTGTGGCTGGCTTTAAAAGGCCAGCTGCTCCCCTTTGTAAGATTGGTTAAGCACCCCCATTTTGCTTAGTTTTCTCACCCGATTTCAATGTTATTCCTGCTAAAAAGTCATTTGATGGATCCAGATGACTTATGGGTAAAATACACAATCCTTGCCATGACTCATTGACCTTCACAGCCTAAACTCTGCCCCACAGCCACATCTCTTGCCAAGGACCTTCAGTTTACTCACAAGGTTTTTTTACGTCTAGATTTGCCAAGTGCTCTCACCACCCCTTCCACTTTATTCTTGTCATTTAGGTAGAAAAAAGGGAGATATAATAATGCTTGAAATTTCACAGCCAGGTATAACCATGGTCCTGTTTACCCTGGAGAGTTTGTGGATCTGTAGATTAATCATCTTTGATTTCTGGTCATTTTCAATCCCTCCTCCATGTCCCCTCCCCCCCCCCCCCACACACACACATAGACATGTGAACCTGATAACTCTCAGGAACCTTCCTATTTCCTGTGACAATTGTTGTTGTCAGATATCCCTCAGGTTGAATTTCAGGTTATGTGGAACTGGGAGAGTGGAGACAGAATACATGCCCCTGTGCAAACACCCACACAACTGTAATAAATCATAACAAGTGGTATCAGCAACTCCACTCTGAACTGCCAATGCCAGTGGAAATGTCTTCAGCCCTCTTATTTCCTATTTTCCTTTCATTCTCATCACTCCATTTCAGGTTCTGCTTCATTTCAGGTCCTTACCTCATCATAGATCAACACAAGAATCAGTGCTCAGTCTTGCCAGAATGCTCTGGAATGACTTCTCTTGGGGCAGGGCTTTTCTCCTTTTTATTTCCCCCACCTTAATTTTGAAGTTTTCTGGTTCTTTGGTCATCCCTGATTCTTTTGCAACTGTCCCAGCGGTACCATCACCACCTATTTTTTTTTTATAAAGAAGAACATAAAAATTATCTTGATAAGGGCAAGTAGGTGCATATTTTTCCTATATGCTCCCCATGGTCAACCCCCCAAGATCTCAGTTAGCTACTACAATGACAATTTGCCCTCCCAATAACTACCCACACTCATGTTTTTGCCTTTCCTCAAAGAGGAACATAAGCTTCCAAATCTCTCTACCACATTCTGTACCTGATTACAACTACATCCAGTTGTTTACTCTCTTTAACACATAGAGACAAACATCTTTTAATTAACTGAAGCACAAACACACACTGAAGACATTTCTACACCTCTCTTAGATCAATCTGAATTAACCAGGTGTAAGTAAGCAAGCTAACCTCACCTAGAACCGCAGGGTAGACAGGCAAGAGATTAAATAGTATGAGTCTTAATCTTAAACCTTTGATTAGTGGATTGGCCCTATGGATCTTTGTCTCTTACACTTTGATGTGAAACCTTCAACTGTGACTCAGCTGGGAGAGGTGGGGGTGTCTGAACAGAGACCAGGCAACTCTCACTCCAACATGGTACCTCCATGTAGCGTAAAGTCAGCTTCCAGTAACTTGTGTTTGGGCAAATTCATTATCACTCTGAGATACACAGTTCAGAGGAAATCATAGGTCTTAGGTAATGGGCCAGGTAAAAGAAAAAGGAGAAAATAAGGAAATAAAAATAAACCCAAACTCCCAACCCTGAAAAGTATTTGCTTGATAGAATCCAGCTGAAAATTTGACGAATCTCTGTGGATTGGACCAGACAGCAAAGTAGAATGCCACCCTTCCTTAATGACAGAAAAACAAACAAGCAACAAGGAAAAACAAGGTATAAGTTTCTATTTTGTAGGAGGAGATAGAAAAGTAAAGTATGGACTAGACATTTCAGCAGTGGCTGGGTTCTACCAATGAGGTAATTGATTTGCAGTAAGTCCCTTAAGCTCCCTGAAATTCTGTCACCTGTGATATGTAACCCTAAAAAACTCAGAGACCCATGTGATTCAGTGTCAGCAAAGTATCAGGTTTAAGAAACAAGAAGTATCAGATTTAAGAAGCAACATTCCAAAATTAAAGTAATAAAATGAAATTCCCTTTATTATCCATGTGTCTGTGAAGACTTTGAAAGGGAACAAAAGTACAAGGTTCTAAGAAACACTTACTTGAATTCCCTTTTCTTCCCCAACCAGCCCTCTTATCTAGTAACTCTGATTCTGGGCTCCAGGGGGAAACAAAAAATTTCCTTTTTACCATATTCATATGGTTTTCTGTCATCTTCATCCATCTTCCAAGTATTATAAAATCTAGATCAACTTATCTCTTTCTCCAGCAAAAACTCTCATTTTATAAGAACATAAAAAGTAGAAATGGAACTAGAATTTACAAGATTCTTTTTGGTGAGCCCCGGGAAAGAATAGATCTGTAAATAATCCTACATTATTAATTTTTCCCACTGTTATTAAATTTTGTTCCATCATATTAATAATTTTTATAATTCTAACCGTTACTTATCTCACACAGTGTAGCTCATTTCGTTGTGTAGTTCAAATAAGGTTTTGCAATTTCCTTTGGCAAAACCTACATCATTACTATCACATATAGTATGTGAATCTGTGGTTTAAAAAATTGTGCATTTTTCCTTTCTTTGATATTACCAAGAAATATAAAAAGAGGAAAAATACTATCCATAAAATAAAAATGATTATGCTTCTGGAACTATTAGACATATTCCTATAATATTTAATACATCTTTATCTAACTGCTCCAGTTTTAACATTCTTGAGAGCAAAGTTTTGCTTGTGTCATGCTATGTAAAAGGGATCCTCCACTAATAGAATAACTGAATCATTCAACTAATATGTAGTTATCAATGAATTCGTAGTTACGTATTTTTCTACATTCTTTGAAGGCATTTAATAAATCATAGCCTTCTTCTCATCTGAGATTGGGAACACTCAGGGTGGTATGGCCATAGAAAACAGCCTTCTTCTCAAAGAACTTAAAGTCTAGCAGGTGAAGTGAGAATGGAAGCAAATATTTTAAGTCACTGATCCTTGATGAGCAAAGCCCAAGGAAAGATTCTGGGTTGAGATGTGAAGCCTCCTAGTCAAAGACCTGATTCAGACCCACTTCCACTGTGAGTTGACCAGGGAGAACCCAGTATTGTTAGTCCACTATGCTGCTTGGCATATGTACATCCCCACATCCAACAGAAGACGTTAGAATGACTAATGTCCCTTGCAGATTCTAACCTAATTCTGGGCAGTGGGGAAGTTGAGAAGCTTTGGGAAATTTTTTTCTTTCATTGATAACTAAAGAAAAGCAGAAGAATGAATGAATGAAAAAAACTTCTGCACAGGAAATAACCAACAAAATAAAAATTCAATCTGTTGAATGGGAGAAACTATTTGCAAACTTTGTATCTGATAAAGAGTTAGTACTCAAAGTAGATAAGAAACTGCCTACAATTTAGTAACAAAAATAAATGAAAAAACAAAACAGAGCACAAATAACCTGATTTCTAAATGGGCAAAAGAGTAGAATAGTCATTTCTCCAAGAAGATAAACAATCAACAAGTATTTGAAAAGTTACCAAGCAGATTCATTAGCAGGGAAATGAACATTAAAACAATCATAATAGAACATGCCCTACCTGTTAGGATGGCTGTTATTAAAAAAAAAAAAAGATAAAATATCTACCAAAAATGTGGAGCTGTGGGGACTTTAGAACATTTCATACTGTAGGAACAGAACGCTAGAGCCTCTATGGACATCAGCGTAGAAGTTCTTCCAAGCATTATTGTTGGGAACAGACTAACAGAAGTAGCTCCATTTTGTTGAAAACCTCCATTTTGAAACCAGCGTCCTCTCCCTGCCCTCAATAGAAAGTACCCATCATGGCTGACTGGTCCAACATCCTGTTTCTGCCTCTCTCTTTTCCTGGTTGTTCCTGACAACCATCTTGTCCACCTGATGGATGATGGACACCAGCATTGTCCTCCTGCTAGATGATAGATGTCAGCATTATTCCCGTAGTTATGGGAACGTGGGAACCTATCCCGGAGTTATGGGAATGTGTCCTACACTTGCTTGCTTGTTTCACAGTAGGGGGTGGGGGTGGTTTTGCCCTATAAAAGTTGTAACAGAAACTCTTTGGGGTGCAGCAGAAATAAACCTGTGCTTTGAACTTTGGTTGGAGTCCTTGTGTCTTGTTGAGTGGCCCGTGAGTCACAATGAGTGACTTATAATGCAAATACCATATGGTCCAGCTATCTCACTTCTGTATCTAGCCAAAGGCACTGGTGTCAGGATGGCAAGGATGTCTGCACGGCATGCTCACAGTGGTGTTACCACTGTGAATGAAAGAGCAAAGATACAAAAACATGGATGCTCCTTTCTGCTTTCTGCGACGCTGCAACAGGACAAGAATACCAGCAACTCATCCATATAACATGGCTGTTCTGCTATAGAGCTCAAGTCTGCTGCATTTTTCCTTCCACTCTTACTTGCATCCCCTTGTGAGTTTCCCTTCCCCCTCCCTCTTAGTGGCAGAGGTCTCCGATGTTTATTGATGGTTTATGGATGTGGTTTTCATGATGGAGCTGCCAGCTGGATAACTGTCCCTTTGTTTTTATCATCCTGCTCATATCCTTCACTGCACATGTAAGAAACTCAAAGCTTTTTCCTCTCTGAGTCACTAGACTCTTCAAGGAGAGGCCAGCCGTCCTGTAGACCTCACTGCCCATCCTCTTGAGTCAGTGGCTCTGGACAACCACCAAGTGGCCAGAGCATCTGCTTCCAGACCCCTGAGCCTGTTCTCCGAGAGCACAATGGGGTGGGCTTAGTCTGGGTCAGCACCGCAGGAGTTCACATATTGGGGGAGGCACTGTCTAGACAGACTCTGGGATCTGATCTCCCTTCACAAGATGAAAGTTTACCCTTCTCAACCCCCAACTCATGTGTCGTAGCCCCAACTCCCAGCGGGGTGGTATTTGGAAGTGAGGACTTTAGAAGGCACTTAGCTATAAAGGGACCCATGCGATAGGTTAGAGCCCTTGTAGGAAGAGGAAGAGAGCCACGTTCTTTGGACCCAGGTAATAACACGAGGCCATGTGTTATTGAGCCGACAGTAGGAAAGTGCTCCTCTACAGACACCAAATCCAGCATCACCTTGATCTTGGATTTCGCTATCCCAAAACTCCAAGAAATTGTCTGCTGTTCAAGCCCTTGTCACCTCTTGTCAAGTTCCCGAGAGGGCTGCCCTTGCAAAGCTTGCCAGCCCGGGCCACTCAGCTCTTCGTCACAGCACGCACAGCCCACTCATGTCAGTGGTGAAATGGCCCATGTGTTGAGGTCTGCAAGAGGATTCACACGCTTCCCATGCTCTCCACTTTCACTCAGCTGAGTCAGACATCCTCAAACTGTGATTTCTAATTTCTCCGCCTCCAATCACAGTTCCAGGAACATCGATGCTGCCCTTGCAGCATTCCACTATCAGCTTTCAGCTCGCTTCCCATCCTCAGCGAGAGTGACAGAGCATGGAAAATTAGAAGAGGAAGAGGCCAGCCCAGAGGGGGAGTTCCTCTGTCTAGACAGCCTAATGAGTAAATAGGGTTCTTCGTGGAGGTCCTTGAACCAGGAAAATAACTTCAAAGGCTGATTCTTATTTTCCCCTCCTGATCAGTCCATGTCACTTCACCCAAGACCCACATCCCAGGTTAAGTGGCACAGGAAGTCCAGGGAAAATTCCTGCTCCTGGCACTCAGGCCTGGTTCTGACGCAGCCCTGCTGCTAGGTCAGCCGGGTGTCGCCCTTTCCCTCAATGAGGTCCATTTAGCACTAAGGCCCCCCACCTGCTCACGTGGTCCTCACCAGGCAAGACACAAGGAGGACTGGATACTCCATTTCTCAGTATCTCTCCTGGAGCTTTAAATGATTCCTCCCGATTAAAAAAAAAAAAATCTCACCATCTTTTTGACCTCCAAGTTGCCAGTGACCTCCTGTTCTTGCTGCAGGATGTACACAAACTCTTTCAGCTACTGTTTAAGACTTTTGGAGGTGAGCAGCTTGGTTTTTCATTCCATCTTTGATCACCTCTGTCAGATGTGCCTTTTTAACTGAGACTAACCTGAGACCAAACACCATGGTTTTGTCATGAATGCTTTTGGGCAAAGTTTTGGAGTTACGAATCCACAGGTCATCTAGAATGGAGATAATCTCATCCCACCCTACATCATTCAGGAAGCCTTTTCAGTGTGCGATTTGCTGGTATTTCGGGAAAAGTCCATGGTGAGTAGGACACAGATTCCTACCCACAGCTTCTCAGTCAGTCCTCAGGGACATATCACCACTCCAGCCATCCCTCTTTCTCCAGGGACCACACTCCTCTATGAAACACTAGTCTGTTGAGGCTTAAAGCTCCAGTGTTTAGAATAAATCACTTTAAATTGGTTTTCAATTATTGCTCTGAATATTCATTAGGTGGTTTCCAAAGAACAAAACATCTCAGTAAGGAATCCAAAATGAGTACCAGCAGGTGGAATAGAAAAAGAAAAAATGGAAGCTCTGATAGATAAACCTCAGAGTGCTTCTGTCCAGGATTCCACTGGGAGAGGGACCCAGGTGGTCTTTCTTGCACCTTCCAGTTCTGGGCATATGTATGGGTTGTGGGATGGGGGTGGGGGACAAGAGAGGTCAGTCAACACTCAGATGGCAAGGTCAACAGGAAGGGGAGTCCTTGATCAGTGTAGTGTTCTACAGATATCAAGATAGCCGGCCAACTGTTTTCACATTTGATTTCACAATCATGTAGCAAAAGAGAGTATAATTATCTTCATTGTGTAGCTAGAAGAAACCCAGGTTTGCAGAAGTTAAACAAGGTCATAGAACTAAGTACTGGAATAACAAAAACTCAAACCAAGGTGTCCGGGCACCTAGTCAGTGATGTTTTACGCTGACAAGCTTGCTATCTGGGATTCCCACTACTGGAAGGGAATAATAATGGATACTATGATTGAACACCTGTGATGTGTCATGCATGCTTCTGAATGCTTTGCCTGTTTCTCTGCATTCATCTTTCACAGCTCTGTGATTTGGGTATCCTTTTAATTTCCATTTTATAGGTAAGAAGTTATAGAGACCAGAGAAGTTAAGTCATTTGTGTGAGGGTGCATAGCTAGGAAAATGCCAAGTCCACTTACAGACCTTGGAAATCTGAGCAGTGTGATGGACAACTGCTCTTGGGTGGGGGATGAGGGGGATCCTGAGCCAACAGCCCCAGCTTCAGTGATAGAGGATAAAAATCTCATGTTGAGATCAGATTTTTGACCCATGAGTGAGTGAAAAAAAAGTGAAAAAATAATTTTTAATTATTTTTTTAAAAAATAATTATATATAAATGTCACATCTTTGTAATCCCAGAAATTCACCCCCCCACTTCCCACTGTTCCCCTGTTTTTCCCCTACACCAAGTTGTGTGCTTCAGTTTGGTGCTTAGCTTGTTTTGACTTTTCCTCATGATTTTGTTTATTTTTTTCTTATATCCCATATAAGAAAACCCCTTGGTTTCTGACTTTTTCTTTTTGACTTGTTTCTGTAATATGATTTCTTCTAAGTACATCCGTGTTATAAAATCATCAAATTTGTCATTTTAATTGATGAGTAATATTCCATTGTGTAGATATACCACATTTTTTTCATCCAGTCAGCTCACTCTTAACAGCATTTCCTTGTTTTTATCTCCTGATGAAATAAGCTGACATCCTGATGACTTGGATGACAGCCAGTTCAGAAGACAGAGTATGCTCAGTTTATCTATAACGGAAGATCATGAATTTGAATGATTTAGAGACATTTTTCCTCTCCGTTTTATTTTCCCTCCTTTTATCTTCCTCTTCCCCTTCCCTTTTCCTTCCTCCTCCATCAGGATAGAAGTCAGGCCACCAAAGAAGGGAGGGAGGAAAGGGTGCTGAGGAGGAAGCATCCCGGAGAGTAGCCTGAGTACTTTGGTCAGTAACCCAGTGTCCTCTAGATTCATCCAGCTCGCTCCTGGGGCAGAGCTTCAGGATGGAGCTGGATGCTCCTGTAAAAGTCCAGAGGCCACTTCCGGGGCAGGTGAAATTGGTTTCTGGACTTTCACAGGCACTCCTGGCAACATGGATGAAGCTAGAAGGAGTCATGCTAACAGAAATAAGTCAGAAAGAAAAGAGAAATACATACAAGATGATCTCACTTATGTGAAGGATATAGGGAAAATAAACAAACAGGCAAGAAAAATTTAAAACTAGCTCTCAGCAAAATTGAAGCATGGAACATAGTGGGGGGAGGGGAGCAGGAGTGGGAGGGACATATAGACTAAGGAGATGGTTCATGGGTGATAAGGTGATGGGAGAACCCCAGGGTAGATAGCAATGTAAAACAAAACAAGCAAACCAACAAGCAAAAGTCCAGAGACCATAGGGCCCAGGGGCTCCTACTCTGATCTGTCAGTGCAGGGTCAACACCCAGCACCTTCATCATGCACCATCCTTCACTGGAGTGACAAGCTGTGCCCTATCTTCATGTGAGCCTCAGATGCCACACATTTGTGTTCAAGCTCATCATGTATGCTCTCCTCATCATTCTTTATTCTGTGTTCCAGGCTGCTGCCAAGGCCAGTAGTGTTCCAGTCAACACTTGTGGATGCCACGGCTTGCAAAGGTAGCTCCTGGCCATGAGTCAGTGTTCAAGGTGGTCAGGGGCACAGTGTCAGTCATCTCCATGAGAGTCCTCACACCTGACCTTGCCCCTACTTCTCACCTCTTTCTCACCTGTCTCTACTTTGTCATGACTTTCTGTCTTCACTCAACAGTCTTTACTGATGGTTTTAATGCCAACCATCCTCATTTCTCTTCCATTTGAACCACCATGGTAGAACAGTTACCCTAAAGCCCACCTTCAAGAAGGGCACCTGCCGCCACAATCTTTAGTGGTGACTTCAAATTTTACCATTAATTTTTACCATTAACAGAACAAAATATAATCTGATATAGTTAAAAAAATAGATATATGGACCGATGGAAATGTCAAAATCCGATAACTAAAGCCATGTACAGTTCTAATCTATGATAAAGCAGCTGCAATGACAAAAAGGTTTCTTCAGTAAATGGTGATGTGTGCAGTGGAAAATCACACATATTTTTGTATAATTCCATATAAGTTTCAGGTGGATTAAAGATGTAGATGTGGACCCTGCAACAATAAAATATATAGAAGAAAACATTGACATTATATTGTATGACATCAGTGAGAGAGAGATTTTTGGACTCTCAAGCCCTATGATAAAGGAAATACAACTCAAAATGATCAATGGAAATCACCTCAAGCTAAAACTCTTTTACACAATAGGAAAGGAAACACAAGAAGATTAAAAAAAAAAAACATCTCAGTGAATGGTAGAAAAGATTCACAAAATATTTTCCTTACTTTCTAAGACTTCCTCAGATCCACTCAGAGAAACCTCTCCATTAGAGAACTCAGTCGACCACCTTGTAGCCCTACTCAATCCAGACCACGTGAGCTGCAAGTGCCTCTGAGGTATGAAGATTGATATTAATAACCCTGTTGGGTGCTCTGGTCTCAGTAGGTTCCATCTTTCCAACTCACCTGAAAGCTTATTTCTAGGCAGATGACGAGATAGCTATCAGACCCGGCGATATTTTCCTCCCACACCCTCCTCGGTAAACTGTTGGCTGTCCTGGGAAGCCAGGTGCGTGGTCTTAGCAATGCTCTAGGAAGAGCTGTTGACTAGAGCTGTGTCTGCTTCCAGCTACACTGAGCTGCACCTTTTCCCAGGTCAAGGTAAGAACGGCTAGGTCCGGAAATGGACGTGAACACGGTGTTCCTCAGAGAATGGGGCCAGCACGGAGGGCAGGAACTGACCCAGAGTCGTGCCAAATGCATGTCTTTAAGACTTTATTGCCAAGGCTTCATGTTAACATCTTTGGAGGGAGGTTACCAAGTGCCTATGGTTAAACATCTGAAATTATCTTTCTTTATAATTTTTATTCTTTCCAATTTTTATTTTTTTGATTGGTTGTACATGTCTATGTATTTACATTGTTATGAAGCCTAGGAAGCCATGGTGGGGACCAGGGATCACAGTTCAAGTCCTGCTCCAGGCAACGTAGAGAGACCTAGTTCCAAAAAAATAGCTGGGCGTGGTGGCACGCGCCTGTCATCCCAGCTACCTGGGAAGCTGAGCCTGTGGGTTGCTTGAGTCTGTGGTACCCCGGGCAACGTGAGCCTGCGGTTCTCCGGGGAAAAAATAGCGAGACCTTGTCTCAAAAAAGAAAAATAAAAAGCCTGAGGTTCTCCCACCACCCTGTCACCTTTGAACCAAGGGAAGATCATAGCAACCTAGAACCAGTTCCTGTTCTTTGTTTCTCTGTGGACTTTCCAGGCATGCTCTCTGCAGTTTTATATCTTTGCTTAAGGAGTGTGATTTATAGCTGCCAATTGCACTGCCCAGTTTGTTCACTCTGCCTTCTACATCCCCAAAGGTGGGGTCTGCATCAACTGTCTAATGCTCACTGGCTTCGGGTTGAGTTTTGCCAGTGGGGAGAACTAGCAGGAGAATGGAGGAATAGAGTCGTGTGATACAAGGGTATTTAATGCTGTAAAGTGATGTATCCATCCACAAAAGACTGGAACTCCTGTGAGGTTATTGTTCTCCTGGATTCCAGGGATCTTTGCTTCCTATCCTGCTCCTTCAGGGTGATTAGCAGTCTCACCTGAATCCAATGCCTCGTTACCTGCCCTAAGTGATACCCAGGTCTCAGTTAATAGCCTCTTCCTTCAACTCTTGCCTTATTATTATATTCTCTTAATTGGGCCATGGTATAGGGGGGGGTGTGAGGTGGGGGGGGGAGTGATGATGGCTTATTTACATCAGGACAGAAGTGAATGCTCCAGAAAAAGTAACCATGCTGACAGTGTCTGTTCCCTCCCCACACTGTGCACCTCCACCCTCACGCTTCTCTCCACCTCTCCCTCTTCATAACGCTCTGCCCTGAGAAAGAACAAAGACTCCTTTACTCATTTTTCTTGGCCAGAGTTAAACCACAATGACACTATCTGTCGCTGTTCTATTTTAACTACAGAAAACAAAAATGTTCTGATACTACATTGCTTTTGGGGTCTGACTCTTCCAAGGAGAAGATGCTGAGACACAATTAGACATGCAAGGATTTTATGAGGGGAAAATACCTCTGTGGAAGGAAATCAAGAAGGACCTGGTGATGACTGGAAGAGCCTCAGACCACAAAGCAAATCTAATCCTGAGTGAAGGAGAGAGGGAGGAAGGGAGGGGTAACTGGTGGAAGCATCTTAGACAGTCTGGAAGTCTAAGTCAAAGTTGGCAACGCCACCTGGGAAATTTCCCAGCCCAAATGTGCTGACAAAGCAATCCCCTGATGCCTAGAAATGCATCTTCTCTAGTCTCCCTGGTGCATTCAACCATTAGAGAGGAGCAGCCCATGGGAGGTGTGGCCTTAAAGCAAACTCTAAGATGGATTTTAGAGTGCAGCATCAGACCCCTCAGGCAATTAGTCGTAGCAAGCGATCTGCAAGTCATGCCTCACAGACACCAGAGCTCCATTCTGTTATCGTGAAGAAGGCCTATTGTTGTAGCCACTGATGGGCCAATTCATCATGTCAAACCAAGCCATGCAGTTCCGAAAGACTGAATATATACTGTCAGATTCTGCTTTCCCGTGATCCTGATCTCCCCTGTGCTAAACTGGCAAATAAGACAAACTAATAAAAGCCCTAGTCCTTACATTCATCCGGGGTACAGATAACATCACCTCCATTAAAAAAACTGAAGTTCTAAGAACTGAAACAGCCATTCACTTCTTGCTGCTTTCCTTTATTAAAAAACTTGTATTGTCTATTATATCCTCAACTCTGTGCTAGTTACTGTGCATAGCACAGTAAATAAGAATTGTTTCTCTTTCCAAGGGTTCTGCTGGCTAGGATGGAAGATGGAAAGACAGATTTGTGTATGGGCAGAAAAGTGTTACTGGGTTGCGGAATCTGTGCAGACCAAAAGAGGTTGAGTTTACAAAAAAAGTGAAGCCTACCAGTAGAGGATGGAGAGGTGCTCAGAGGGATAGTGAACCTATGCCAAGTCTTTGAGGGTTTAGATTGTGCACAAAATTGCCAGGTAAAGAGAGTCATGAAAGCAAGTTCTGAAGGTAAAAGTCATTGGCTGTTTGGGGAGCTGTAATAGTTTGGAATGATAAGAACATGGCAACTGTATGGTATGGTTGTCCTGTGATTGAGTGTGACTGAGGAGGGGTGAAATCAGACAAGACAGCAACCAGACTGGGAAGAGCATGTAAGTAGAAATCTGAAATGGACCTGATACCATGTGCAAAAGGGACAGAAGCCACTAACCAGCAAACCGTAGGGGGAAAAAAAAAAACTTAAAATGATCTCTGCTGCCCAGCTTTCTTACCAGATCCATCTCATCTGCAAGGAGCAGTTGCCACTCAAATGCAGTTCAACAGCAGGATTTTATTTACAAGGAAATTAACCAGGAAAAATGAAAAGTTTTCAAAGCCACAAGTGGTCAGTTATTTCACCCCAAATACCCCAAGTACCATTTAGTTCTAAAGTCCCAACCATATGTCCAAGATGGTGCCCCTTTGCTCCTCCAAACCTCAGAGGCAGGCACTTTGGCCAAGTCCAGTCTTTCTCTGGTGTCTTCTCTTCACGTCTTCTCCAGTGTTCTGCACTGCTCCATTTCTCCAAGATGGTTCAAACTTTTCCCACAATTGCTGATGCACAAATCAGCTTTCCAAATCCCTGGCCATCTCCAGGTACCAGCTCATTATTCCAGGGAACCTACCGTGGCCTGGCCACGTGGACCTGTTCTCTTAAGTCTGCCATTCTCGTCTCCTTCCTTTCCGCTCTTCGCTCCTTCCTTTTATCTACCTTTTGGCACATTTAACTTCTTCTTGCATTTAGCTTCTTCTTAGACTCCACCCACCAGGGTATTTTGGTGCCGATACCATTCTTCAACTATGTCACTACCCCATATCAGACCCACTGGTCATGCATTCTTAAGTCAAGAAATGAAATTCTCAGATTTTCCTTTAAGAATGATTCCTCTTGGCATCTTGAAGTAGGGACTGAGATATCATACTGGAGATGGAGAAACCAGGTTGGCAACAGCTATAGCAGGCCAAGGAGAGGTAGGCCTCTAAATGAATCAAGTGGTCAAGATGCCATCAGGTTGCAGCAATAAGTGATGGGATATGAGGAGGAGAGGAGAGGGCTAAGAACAAATGAAAGTGGTCAAGTGATATCTGAGGGGCCACATTTAAAAAAATTAAAAAAGAAGTAATATACAGTTACTAACTGGCAGGCAGATTTCTGAAATGAGTGGTAACCACTCTTGATTAATCCCCTCCACTTGAGTGCATGTGAGAGTTTCTCCTGTGATTAGGTTACATTTTATGGTAAAGGTGAATAGATTATTACTAATGTAATTAAGATCCTGAATCATTTGACTTTGAGTTAAGTCAAATGGAAGACTCTCTTAGGTGAGCCTGACCTAATCAGATGAACTCTTTCAAAGGGAGTCTAAAAGTTAGAGATGTTTTCTCTTCCTGGACTTGAAGAATCAAGTCACTTAGAGCTCTCCCACCTCCTGGAAATAAATTCTGCCAACACCCCTGTACTTGCGAACTAGGGAGAGGATGTATAACCTCAGATGAGAACCCAGCTCTGCCTGAAATCTTGGTTGCAGCCTTGTAAAACACTAGCTCAGTTGTGCCAGGCCTACTGACCCATGAAAATTGTAAGATAATAAATAGTAGGTGGTCATATAAGCTAACCCATTGGAGGTCATTTTTCACAAAGTACATTGAAAGTCGATACACTAATAATGACCATAATCAAAATAATTCGAACATGATTTCTTTCATGTTTCCCAGGTGGATTTTATGAACAGAACACAATATTCAAAAGTCACTTTAAAATTAATTTTAAATAAATATTCTATTAACCTAGGTTCCACACTCAAAAATCTAGCTCCCTTTTAATCTGTTTTCAGTTTATAAATCTTTTGATTAAGGATGTAGGGAGTTTATCACTTTTTTACGGAGCTTTGATTAATGTTTGGTATCAGTTACCAACTTAAAAAAAACAGTGTGCAAAACATCAATATATTGAGTATATTTGTTCTTATGTAAAAGAGCTTTGGTTGTCTGGTACATTTTCTCAATTACTTGAATGATTTTTATAAATCAAATAAATGAACATTTTAAAAATAGTAGTAAGTAGTGGTGCTTTAGTTTTCTTAATTAAAAATTAGTATTTCAACCTAAACTCATGTCTAAAATTAATTATTTAATTACTATAAATTTGAGTTACAAGATTGAACTATAATTCCAATAGACTAATTCTCTAAAATGTAATGCATATAATATTAATAATGCACACATATCTAAATACAAAAAACATGTAATATGAATTTAGTAATATGAATTTATTATCTAAATTCTCTACCCTTAATTTAAAATCTTTTAAGTATAAAAAGATACTTGTACATGCAAGAAGAAGCATACATTTATACCTGTGTTGAAGAGAGGTCCTTTCCAAATGGCTGGACCAGCCAGTCATGCAAGCCAGAGACGTAGACCAGAAAGGGAGGTCTGAAGATGTTGAGGGCTAGAGAGATTTTTCCAGACCCTTCTGCCAAGGGGAGTCCCTTTTATGTCCCCATTCTTGGGTTCCATAAATTAGAGTCCCATCCACATGCTGGTTTTGAAGTCACATTGTTACCTAATTCTTCCATTACAAGAGAATGGAAGTCCAGGATCCCAGACCTGGCCGAGAAAGAATGGGAGGGATTTGACCTCGGTTACTCATCAGTGACAAAATGTTTCCTTTCTACCAGTACCAAAATGCAGTCCTGAGGTTCTGGATGGAAAAAGGTCCTGGATAGAAGAAGGTACAAAACAGGTGCTTCAGACTAAAGGAAGCTTATCTGGGAAAGCATAGACATGGCAGAACTGTTCCAGTTTTCCTTCAAGAGTTGGGGATGCAGAGAAGCCTGCATGTGTTATTTGCAGACTTGCTAATTGGCCAGGCCTCATGGTTGGATTCTCAGCCAGCCTCAGCCTCACTCTGAGAAATGTTTCCCTCCCCCCCCCTTCCTTTTTTTCCATGCAATGTCATCCAAGTTGCTATAGACACCTTGGGTGGCATAGTCCCTTTGCTCTCTGACACACACCCCTCTGCCTCGCCCATTGGCAAATGCTTGCGGTTTGCAGGAGCCAAGTGAGCTCTGGGTAACCCCAGAGACATGACTTCTTGGACAGGGTCTTCTGGTCTTGCAGCACGTGTACACTCAGCCACCGCCTCTTTCTCGTGTCTCTGCTGCTTCCTTCCTTCATCTCCTCTTTTCCTTTTTAGTTTATCTGACATCTCCATCTTCACTTCTTTCTCCTTCCCCTTTTCCATTCCTCTGTACTAGGGATATCCCCATTCCTTTAGACATATCTCATGGTGTAAAGGGAATGGTGGGGCGAGAGGGGACCTGTGCGTTAATGCCAAGAGAGACCTCAGGAGCCTTTCTTCCACGCTGGGCACAGATGAGCCCTTGGCGTGCATTGCCATTGGAGCTTCAAGACGATCCTGACTGATCACATGCCTACTTTCCACATGCAGAAAGGCAGAGTCGGGAGGATAAGTGAATCCCCAAACCAGCAAGGGCTTTGGTCCTACGTTCCAGGAGCCCTGGTTCCCGGTCACACCCCAAGCCACAAGGCCAATTATGCACTTCCTTTGGACAGATGTGATTGAAGGCAGAAGCCAGCATCTAGCAAGTTGTCCATATCTCTGCATCTCAACTTGAGCTTCTAGAAACATTCTACTCACTAATGGAAAATCTAGAAAGTATCCTGTGTTTGAGAAGAATGTTTATTTAACCCACCTTAAAGTCAGCACTCATCTATCTTGGTTTACTGAAATGTGTGAGGAACGAACGCAGGGTAGTGAGAAGTCAGCTGATGAGCAGCAGAGTAAAAGGGAGTTTTGCTTCAGGAGGTAAGACCCAAAGCATCTTTCTAGCTAGGATGGGGGCCCTGACACCCTAGCTTCCCTTCTCCACTTCAAGAAAGAGCTATTGTTAATCTGGGTATCTTCTGTCTGGCCAGTGGTCCTCATTGTCCCTCTTCAACTGATTCTGGCTGTGTTACTTATTAGGAGCAGAGCCAGAGTGAGCCCTATGCATTCTTGCTCTGAACTCAGCTCACAGGCAAAGTATCCCAGGCAATCAGGAATCATGTGGAAAACAACCCCAACCAACAGCTGTGTAAAAGCAGCCATCTTGGATCCTCGAGCTCCAGTGGACCATTCCACCACATGGAGTGGAAAAACCATATCACTGAGCCCTGTCCAGAAGTCTGACCCACAGCACTTGCTTTAAGTCACTTGGTTTTGAGGTGGTTTGCTTTGCAGTAACTGATACCTGGCCCTCTAAAGATATGGAGAACTGGGTATTTTCTACTGATTTTTCAGCTTTTCCCAGGATGCGGCTGGTCAGCTTCTCCTCATTCCTCATGTGGACCCTCTCTTGGGAAAGGAGCTCATGACACAGAAAGCAGAATACAAAGGAACTTCTCCAGACACTCATGTCCTACCATGTCCTCTGACTCTTGCAAATAATTCCTAGTAACAGTGAACATGTTAGAAAACAAAGAGCTAAATCTTTCTTGGAAGAAGGAGCCTCTTTTCACCTCCTTGGGCTCTGATCTGACTAAGTGTTGAGAATTGCTTGTGGCTGTCCTGGCTGGTAAGAGGGTCTGTCATCTTTGCAAAGAGCAAGGGAAAGGGAGGTTTCTCCCACTAGTCCCCACTCACCTCCTTTGAAAGTCTCAAAGAGGGGTATGGAAGAGGGAAAAGGAACAGTTGCTGGTTAAAGGGACCTGTGCTTCCAAGTCTTTCATCCATTTTGAGTTGGATTTTGTACATGGTGTGAGGGAGTGGTCTAGATTTGTTTTGTTTTGTTTTTGTTTGTAGCAATCCAGTTTTCCCAACACCATTTACTGAAGAGACTGTCCTTGTTCCACTGTCTGGCTTTATCCCCTTCGTCAGGTTGACAAAGTTGACCATTTATTGCAGCACTATTTACAGTAACCAGGGCATGGAAGCAACCCAAATGCCCCAAAATAGACGGATGGTACAAAAAGCTGTGATATATGTATACAATGGGATATTATTCATCAATCAAAAAGGACAAACTTTTGTCACTTGTGGTGACATGCATGGAGCTAGAGGGAATCATGCTAGCAGAAATAAGCCAGAAGGAAAAAGAGAAATAGGGCATGTTCTCACTTATATGATGGATATAGGGGGGAAAAAACAGACAGACAAGAAAATTTAAGACTAGCTCTCAGCAAAATTGAAACATAGAGCATGTGGGGGGGGGGGAGCAGGAGTGGGAGGGGCACAGAAAACTAAAGACAAAGATGATGATTCACAGATTATAAGGTGGTGGAAGACACCCCCCAGGGTACCTACCCCAGGGTAGATAATGGTGTAAAATAAAACAAATAGAAAAAAAAAAGACCTGTGTTGTGTGGTGATGCCTGGAGAGTGCTTTGAGATCTCCCATGGCCTGGTTGGGCCCTAGCCCTCCAAGGAGGTCACTTAGGAATGGGGGAGGGGGTAACTGAAAGGAAACTGGGAGAAGCCTGATTAATGAGCAAGTAGCAGTACCCGCCTGTCCACCCATGTCTCCTTATGTGCTCAGAGTTCCCTAGGACAGGAGCCTTGTCGCGTTCACCTAGGGTTCCCCATCCCTCTCACAGGCCCCACATGGTGACCTCAGAGAGGTCATTTCCCCCCCCCCCCTACTTTCTTAGCCATGGACTGTGGGGGCTGGACAAGTGGCTCCCCAACATCCCTTTGAATGCCAACTCATTTGTTTCTCTGCAGAGGAAGGGGCAGGCAGCTGACTTATATCAGTTGTCCTGCTGGCAAGGCCTGGCCTCCCTCCAGCACTCCAGAATTAGGCTGGGAAGAAAACCTTTCCTTCCGGGTGCCTTCCCTGGGATTGAGACGCAGGAGGAAGAGGTGGGGTGCCTGGGACTGGGGCCTGAGGCTGAGCTTTATTGCCAGCAGGATAAAATGGGACTCGCTTCACTTCAGCGTGGGAAAGCACAGGAGGCAGGTGGAGTCTGCTCTGGGACAGGAAAGCCATACAAATAGCCCCAGCAGCTGAGATAACAAGGACCTGGTACAGAGAAGCAACAGGCCAGAGGAAATGGGCTCAGCTGGTCCACAGATGAGAAAGGTGGGGAGGGAAGGAATCAGGGGGTACAGGGAAAGTGGGGGGATAGGAATGGGCATGAGGTTCAGAGCCCTGAACCAAATGAATTCACTTGCGGCAAAGCATGTGGGGAGAAATGGACAGCGTGACCCCATGGAGGAGGCCTCCGACCTGCACCAGCCATGGCGGAGAGAATGGAAGGAAGCAACACAGGTGGACTGGTCAGGGGCTGAGAGAAGCAGGGTGATGGATGGGGTTGCAGGTTCCCCCGCAGGGAGGTTCTGCGTGATGAGCACGACTCTTCGGAGGTGCTTCACGTCGCCATGGCGATCGATGCAGTTACATTCAGCAGCCCATTTCATGCGTCATGTTCTCTTTATCATTGCCCTGGGAAATCAGAAGTGCAGGTGGTATCATCCTCCTTTACTGATGAGGGAGTGAGGTCCCGACGTGATAGAGGGGCTCCCCGAGGTCACCAAACAGCCGGGACCCCTGGGGAATAGATGGTGCACAGGCCACTCTCAGGTCGACCCCCTCACGCGTTGCTTTTCGAAGCTGCTCATATTGCTTCTATACTGAAGTGGAGATACTGACCTGCCTTTCCTTGCTATTCTAATCGCACCCATAATGAAAGTGTGTGTAAGATTTGTAGGACTTAAGAACAAATGGATGGCTGCAAATCATCGTGAGAGAGGTAGTGATTGTAATTCCAAATATTATTAAATCCAATTACTATTAAATCCAATTCTAATTATTATTAGAACTAATTATTTGAATTACCAGAAGAAGAGATCAGAACATGTCTTATGCAATTGAAAAACAGTACTTCAAACCAAGCTTGAGCTCTTTGTTCCTACCTCCCCGAAGAGTCAACTGCAGTTGTGTGCTGGGGAAATGAGACTCATTGCAGCCTCCTGTTAAATGTTTTCTCTCGAAAGAACGCAAGGCAAAAAGCTTGGGTCCCCCCATTGTTCTCAATTATAATGGCGTCTTTTTTCCTTCTGGGGAAGGAGGGTTGCTGCATAGATCTGCACGAGAAATTGAGCTGCGGTGTTGAGTCTAAGGGTGCAGAGAGGGGTCTCCACCACCATCCTGCCCTTCTGCTCACAGGACAGGCAATGAGGGCGGCACTGAGTGTTGGGATTCAGGAGGGGCTATTAGCAGAGAGAGTGACAGTCCAGAGGTACTCAGCCCAGAAGCAGGCTCCCCCACAAAGCTCTTGCCCCAGGGACTGGTTGTCACTGACACATACAGAGCGCTCCCAGTGCCAGGTCCGAGGTCATCTCCAAGTGCGATGCACAGACTAGAAGGACAAAGGCGTTCAGAAGGGGCTGTGCACTGAAGGGGTCTGGGAAGTATCCATCCTCTGGAGAAGGGTCCTGGACATGGTCCCTGAGGTGGTAGAGAGAAGCCAAACAAAGCCCCAGGGCTGAGATAGGAAGACAGGGGTGCAGGCCGCAGTTGGTGCTGGGAGTATGGATGTGGGTGATAAACCCAGGGAGGGAGCCTGCCCCTCAAAACCAGCCCTGAATCATAAATACATGTTCACCCAACCCTGCCAGCTCTGCCAACCTGGGCATGATATTCTGCAAGGTCAGGCTCATCCAGTTATATTCTCTGTCTCCGTCTCTCTGCACCTCCCTTCTACTCCCCCCACGCTCTCTATCACCAAGCGTCGAGGAAACCTTCCTGATGGCGAATATGGCTAAATCCCAGAGAGCCAAGAACAGAGTCGTCAGTGATCTTCCAAGGATGTGCAGCCATAAACTAGAGAAACTGGTACATCCAACCCTACCTTCTCTCTGAAACAGGTTCCTTCCTCCTGCCTCCTACATTAGCTTTAAAAATCTCCCCCAAAAGTTATGCCTCCCTTCTCATCAGCCTGGCTTCTCTCCTGCCTTAACCCTGAATCCGGCCTGCCTTGGGGATATGGGTTGGGTTTGGGGGAAAAGGCACGGGGAGCATGTCATGGGGAGTATGACATGACCAGCCCCACAGCCTCTGTCTGTGCCAGCGGCTGCTGAGACGAGCCTAGCTGCTGTTCTTGTCCTCAGCGTTTGCACTCATCAGTCAGCCGGCCTCATCTGAGGAGTCATAACAGAAAAGGGTCGTTAATATGAACAAAGACGAGAGTCATGAAGATAATGAGTGAAGCGCCGTCCAAGGAAGACAGGGGTCATGGAACACAGGATTATAAAATGCTAAGCCGGAGGTGACTTGGAGCTCTTCTGCCCCACCCCTTATGTGGCTGCTGAAGTCACCTCCAAAGACAGGTGACCTGCCCCCTGCCCCTATGTGGGGTCCACATTTCCTGGGTGCATTTATTAAAAGTCATGCTAGAAAAAGCAAGCATTTTCTTTCCCAGTCTGGAAAGGAGACGCTTGGGTTCCCAGGACACATGGGGTTGCTGGGCTGGTCACTCAGTCAAGTCTAAGGCCAGCAGCTCTGTGAGCGGAGATGGGCCTCGTTATAGTCTCTTGCTCCATTCGCCTTAAAGGTGCAGAGCTCCTGGCCTTGCACGCTTGATCTTGCGCTGCTCTGAGTCCAGGGCAGCTTCCAAGCTCTGGTCTTCACTCCCTGGAGGAGGAGCAACAGCAGCCTGTCTTTAGGACTTTCTCAGCCCCTGACCTATTATGACCCCGGGAGGACCAACTGACCCTCCTCAGGCTGCACCCCTGCCTCAGGCTGGGCTTGGTGACACACGGCCTTCGTGAAAAGGAGACGCGTGCCTGCCCTGGTTCCAGGCAGCCACCTGATGGACCCGGCAGCTCAACTCTCTGGGCCCCGCTCTCTGCTACCACACAGTAAAGGGACTTGAAAAAGAAAGCATCCCTAACTCCAGGGAGGCATCCAGGGCCCAGGCTCCAGGGTGGTGCGCCCCTTCTCATGGGGCGTCTCCTGCCTCTGGCAGCTGCTGAGGTGCCGGTTCTCAAGGAAGACCTGGGATGAGGGCCCCGAGAAAGCACAGCGCATCACTCCTTGCTTCTTGAGTCTCTGCTTCCACTTGGTGGCCCTTGGAAGGTGCTTACCGTGACTGTAGGTCCATCCTTGTCACTCTGAGTGTTTGCGCTTAAACTGAGGTAGAAAGCCCAAGAAGAGCAGGTTCAGACCAAATACCAGGGCTGCAGGAGCAGGTTATAAGGGTCTCTGTGGGACAGGGGACAGGCAGCTGGCCCAAGAGCAAGGTGCCCTGTCTCAGCATTCCTTCAGACCTCTTACCATCTGGTCATCTCACCCCTTGGTTGCTCTTGGTTGCTGTGTGTGTGTGTGTGTGTGTGTGTGTGTGTGTGTATTTTCAAACCTGCTCCTACTCTAAAGTAACTAGTCCTCACATGGGCAAGACCCTCTCTTCCAGCTGCTGGCATGCCTCCCCAGGGTCTCTCAAAGCATAGCCCATCAGTCATGAAGGTCTCTCCTACTGGCCATGCAGCCCCTGCCTTCTTGAGAGTCCTTCCTCTCCCAGATACCAGCTGTACCCAGCGACAGGCTGATCTTGAATGAGTTGGTTTCCAGGTCAGCTCACATTCCTTCCCTGAATTAATTGTTATATTTCTGTCAGTGAATATGAGGCATACACTGGCATTGACATAAGGCCTGCTTTGCTCGAGAATGGGAGGGGGAGGGAAGAGGATGGGGAGTAGAGAGAAGAGGAAGAGAGAGGAGGAGAGGGAGGGGAGGAGAGGGCTCTAGAGACAGTTTTCTCTACAAAGACACCTGTGCCACCCCTGAGAGCATCCTGGTTTCAGCCTCCTCCTCAGCCCCTTCGCATCCTCTGTCATCTCGCCCCTCACCATCCCACAATGACTGCAGCAGAAAAAGAAGAAAACCTTTCAAGCTGTTTTCTTAGCTGGGCACAAAAGGGAAAAAGCATAGGCCTCCGGGGGACCAATGGTGTACTTTTTCAAAAAATCAGGACGAATTATTCTTTGCACAGCTCAACGATTCTTACAGGAAAAGCGTTTGATGACTTTTGTGACAACATGCATAGACCTGGAAGGGAACGAGCTTAGTGAAACAAGTCAGAAGGAGAAGGACAAGCACAGGGTGATGTCACTCTCGTGTGGAACATATAGAAAACGGAGGAAGAGGCAAAACTAAGCAGAAATAAGGCGGAAAGCTGACTTAGAATTGAGACTCGGGGGGGGGCAGTGTGGGAAGCATGGGTGGGGTGAGGAAGCTGGACTGTGGGAGCACTCGTGTGCCTGGAGGTGGGGATAGTGACACACTTCTGCAGAGGTGTGAACCTGGACCTCCGGACCAGATGCAGCGCTGTTACCACCGTTACCTTAAAGAGTAATAACACGATGAAGAACACCAGACTCCCCGGGCTGAAGGGAGCTGGGAGGAGCTGTTTCGCCTCATTGGAAGTCTTCACGGTGATCACATCAGACAGCTGACCCTCCTAAAGAACCTTCAGGAAGGGAAGCCCCTGTCATTTGCCTTCTGCCTTAGGTCTCAGGCTCGCACAACGCTGACCGGGAAGTGGTTTCCTAACTTCGGACTTGCATTCTCATCCACCAACACAACTGCTGTGCCTCTGACCGGCCTCCCGTCCGCGGCTGCACCCGGCTCACCCCTTCTGGGTCGGGTTCCGATCTGCTTCAGCTGGTAGAATGGGGACCGCCAGCTCAGGTAGAGGCGATGAGAAGAAAGGTCTGGAGGAGCTCGCTCATCAGCCCACGCCCAGCAGGAAAGAGAATCGTTGAGTGGGACTAGGGACCCAAGGGAGCTAGATCTCGGGGAGTTCCAATGGAAGCCAGTCAGCCAGAGAGGGTGTGCAGTCTCCACATGGAAGTTTCTGGGCTGAAGGCAGCTGGGGAGCTGTCCGCTCTCCACACTGCTCCAGACGGCGCTCTCGGTGAGGCTGTGTCCCCCCCCCCCACCCCCGACTCTTCATCTCTCCCCTGAGTGCTTCCCTGTGAACTCATGAGCAAAGCAGCCTGACACGCAGGTCTGGTCCTTGGAGCTCCTGTTCTTTCTTGCAGCTGACCTCCTCCCAGGGGGCACCCCTGAGGTCACAAGACAGAATCCCCAAAGGCAACGTCACGGTAAAAATCACCTGGGGCTCTGTGGCCCCCGAGGCAGCACGGAGGTTCTGGGCCTGTGAGTGTGGGCGGCCGCTGACTTGAATCTCTCCCCCAGAAGCACCACCACGTTCAGGAGCTGCTCTCCTGGTCCTTCTGGCAAAGACACGCATTGCAGCCACACCCCAGCATCACCCTTAAGCATTTAAATTCTCAGCGAACTGAGTCTACAACTCGGGCTCCAGGTGGGGGGAGTCCTCCTTCTGGCCTCGCGCTGCGCTGGTGTTTCTCGGGGAGGAGAACATATGGTTCGTGAATGAGTGATGCTTTTCCAGAACACACAGAAACAGCACATCGTCATGGAGTCCCAACTTGGGATAGTGACAGCTGGGGGCCCACAGGACAGAAACTGGAGGGAAGTCTGAGATGGACCCGCATCCCTGGGCCTGGGTGTGGAGCCATCTTTGAGCCCAAAAGAGCACCCACATCTCTCCCTGTGGATGCCCCGAAGTGTGTTTCCTCACCCGGGGTCCTTCAGGGATACACCCTCATGTTTGTGCACACGTAGGTCACATAGGTCTGCAGCTTTGGCCAGGCTGGTACTGGGTAAACAGCCACTTGCTGAGTCTCTTCTTGACAAGATTAAGGGCTCTGGTTCCTGGGAACAATGGATCAAAGTGAAATTCTTTTTCTTCTTATTTTTTCCTTTTAGGGGATTTTAATTTTAAAAGGGGGAAGAAGAGCAGTCGCTTGTCCCTCCACTTGCTGTATGCTGTGGGCCCACTGCTTGCTGGTGTGAACATCCGTGGAGGGACAGACAGATGAAAAGCTACTCCTTGGTTCAGATCATCTTTCCTTGCCTGTTCCCTCCCAGCTGCAGTCCCTTTTGCTACCTTTTTCCCCCCTTAAATCCACACAGAAAATGGTAGCATGAGCATTTGAATTTATTCATTTACTTTTAATTAATAGATGATGGTAACAAAGAGCTGTGGTCTATGTACACGGTGGAATATTATACATCAACAAAAAAGACAAACTTATGTCATTCGCGGCAACATGGATAGAGCTAGACAGAATCATGCTAGCAGAAATAAGCCAGAAAGAAAAAGAGAAATACGGGCTATCTCACTTAATATGAGGGATAAAGGGGAAAAAACTAGACAAACGTACAAGAAAAATTTAAAACTAGCTTTCAACAGAATTGAAGCATAGAGCATGAGAAGGGGAGAGAGGGAAATCAGGGGTGGGAGGGGCACAGAAGACTAAGATGATGGTTCAAGGTGGGAGAACCTTGGGGTAGATAACAGTGTAAAATAAAATAAATTAAGTCAAATCTAAAAGTGAAATCCTGATACCTCCCTACAGGCTGAGAGGGAGGGAAACAGGCATCTCAGAGGCTGTGCTCTGGGGCCAAACTCTGCTGCAGTGTGTGAAGGGCAGGAGAGCCAGCCTGGCCCTCGGCTGGAAGCAGAAAGATGAGCACTCTGGGAGATACCAGGAACACCTGGTATCTGGGGTTGGGGGTGCATATGTCAGAAAGTGACCCAAACCATGTCCTTGGTGGGTCCTGCACCCGGAATCCCAGCACCTCCCAGGGCTATGCTGTAAGTGGCTCCTGGATCGGATAGGCTCAGGAGTCCTGAGATGCAGGGAGCAGTTTTGGCATTCCCAAGGATGGAACCCCAGGAAAAATTAGTCAGAAAAAGACACTGATGCAGCAGTCAGAAGAAGTATGCTTTGTCCAGAAATATACCTTCGACTGTACTTTAGATTTATGGGCTTAACCCCACCTCTTTGAAAACCCGGTGTCAGCCACTTTCAACTCTCAGTTTTAAAGATCTTCCCTGTCAGATTTTTTTTCTTTGCCCTCTTCCCCTTCCCTGTCAGCTTTCTCTGCAGTCTCTATATCCAGGATTATGTTCCCATTCCCAACACAGGATACGCACACATGAAACACACAAGGCATGTATACAGTCATACTATACACATATAACACATGTACACACCACAGACATGCACACAGCACAGCATGTAGATACATTGCACAGACCACACATTGCATGCACACTGTACTCCACATACACCCCAAACATATGACACATATAAGCACATCATATACCTATATACCACATAAGACACATGCGCTATGCCACATACATAGCACATATACACAGCACAACGTGCACATAGCACACCGAACACAGATACACAGCATACCATACACCATACACGCAACTACCATATTAAACAAGTATAAGTCATCATGGGAATTTTGGAGGAAATCTGGTGGTTGTGTGTGTGGTGTATGGTGTGTTGTATATCTGTGTTTGGTGTGCTATGTCTGTGGCATGTATATCTGTTATGTGTGTATGGTGTGGTATACATGTATATATATATATATATATATATGTATGCATCAATGACTCAGACATCTAAGCTGTAATTGCATAGGTGTTTTTTAAAGGCAAGGAAAAATAAAATGGAGGCTGATTTAAAGTTGTTTACAGAAAATAGGAAGTCAATACAAATATTAAGGAAGAAATAGCAATGATAAAAATAGGTAGTGCAGAAGTATGGTCAAGACCAAGACACTGGTATGGAAATGGCGGGTGTGGGAAGCCCTCAGGGCTCCTGGCCAGCTCTTCTGTGACAGCAGCTCCTCACAATGCCCCAAGTGTGCCCTGGATAAGTACCTGCCTCTTACACAGGGCACGTCTTCTCTGGTAGCAGAGCACATGTCTGACCTTTGAAGTCTGCATATCCAAATACTCAAAAGCCAAAAAAGGTCATGAATCTCCTTCTCTTGTCCACACTTGACCTTCCCAGCAACTCTGCGGTCCGCGATTCCCAGGAACCTCAATGAAATACCCTCTTGTCTCTCCTCCTCATGCTTCTGGTGTGCAGAAGCCCCTCTTTTCCCTCTTTCTGTTTACACAACTCGAACTGAGAACAGAGGCGTCCTGCCACCTTCACATCTGGGCCACAGCAAAGGCCAGAGAGCTCACAGTCGAGATCAATCACACTTAGGAACCTGCCAACAGAAGCACATGCTGTGGAAAGTCATATAAAAGAATTTTAAGGAGGAAGGCAAGGCTCAGAATTACACAGGAGGCATGCAGTCTGGGCAGTCTTCTTGAGGAGTCTTGTCCCAAAGGTAGCCAGCCATAAAGGGAGCTGAAAGCAAAGGAGGTGTCAGGGTGGGCCTGGTGGCCTTGCCAGGCCAAAGCGGGCATGTGAGGGTGTAGGCGCAGTCAGGCATGCAGGAACAGCAGCCAGTGTCAGCCAGAGAACAATTCACAGCCTGGCAGAGAGAGTTCACAGAGCAGCAGAGATACTGCGTCTGGACTTGATGGTTCTCCTGAACTGAGAGTCATTTCCAGGCTATAATATCACAGTGGTCCAGGTACCTTCCAGAGCGATGGGCACAGGTCTGACAAAGCATCAGTCGGGCTGTGCTTGTTTATCTGTTAACTCCTGCGATGACTTAATGAGTAGCCACAGTTGAGACGATTGCATTATTGAGTAGAAGAGGCTGGGTCTCTGAAGCTGGAAGAAGGAAACAGATGTGATCCCTGCCCTCCCAGCGCCTTCGAGCCTGGGAGAAGAGATAAACATTAAACACAAAATAAACATTCAATTGCAAACTGTGGTTTGGGATTCGCAGGAAGAGTGCGGGATGGAGGGCGAGTGTGTCACAGGGAGCTTCACGTCGCTCCAGGTTCTGGGAGAAGCTACTTCACAGTTATAAACACCATAGAATTCAGTTACAGCAAATCAGCTGCATCGACTGTAATGAAGACTTCCATTGCTTGTGCAATCATGTAAACATTGCAAAATTTAATCAAGATCTTAAAAGGTTTAGAAGTCAAATTACCCAGGGCGAAATCTTTGCCCTTTCTGTGTTTTGACACATGACGCCAGCAAAGGTTTCACCCCCAAGGATGAGGAGGGCATTTGGATCCTAACCAGCTGAGAAACAGGAGTGGGTGGGGCGGAAAGTCAGAAGAGGGGACGAAAGGGTTGACCAGGAGAGTGTCTGAGAAAATGAAAGGGATGAGTTGATGCAGACCCGACAAGAGAAAGTGGGGAGGGGAGAGGGCCTGGGAAGTGGCATGATTCTTGGGTTTTCTTACTATGTGTGAGAAACCAGAGGGTGACCTTCATCAAGTAGTTGCAAGAGAATAACTCGAGGTTATTATGGGAATAGTGATAGAAACCATTTCATGTTGGAGATTTGGAAGATGGGACTTGGGGAAAGCTATCCAGGGATATGGAGACAAGGACAGAGAAACCTCAGCAAAGCACCTTAGTTGGTGGCACCATGGGTGGCCTTGGTTTATTAAGAAAAATAGACTTTGTTCAAGGCATTTAACATTTTTGAGTTCAGTTTCCTTATCCCTAAGTGGAGACCAACGCCCTGACTCTTTGCTTGGAAACTTGTGGAGTTATACTGAAGACACTGACTCCTAGGAGGCAAGCTCAGTGCTAACACTTGCCTTTTCTTTGTTAGGAAAGGAACTTCATACATCAAGCAGTGATTACCAGCGTGTTTGAGATCTATGACTGTTTGGTTCCCTTCAAGAAGCTCCATGCTTTGGACCAGGTGTGGTTTTCACTCTCAGGTGAGGAAAGCTGAAGGTCTGAGACCCAGAGCTGGAAAAATGGCAGAGTTGGAAATTATATCCAATGGGTCAGAGCCCTCCAGATCTGGGGCCCACAAATGATAATGTCATCAGGGCAGCGAGTATAGACACGGAAAATCAAAGGTTGTCTGGAAGGAAGAAACAATGTCTGGAATGAAGGAACAGTGTATTAAATTGAGAGCTTGGGCTTTAAGTATGTTTATTGGTATTAGTTAAGCACTAAGAAATCTTTAAGTTTTCCAAATTACATCTTGTTAAATATTTAGCAAGTGTGGACCGTGTACCAGGTACAGTGCTGAGCTCCGGGGGTATGATGTGGAACAGCAACAGAAACCCCAGTTTCCGGCTCTAGGAATCTGTTGCACACAAAGCACCTTCTGAAAGGATGTGTCTATGTCGCATTTTGCCAGCTAGACACTAAGCAGGTGCATCTCAGGTATAGGCAGTGTCCAAACTAATGGGTGATCCATATTTAAAGGAGAGACAAAGACAGACAGACAAGACAGACAGACTGTAGAATGGCAGGGGAGGGAGGATGAGAACTTGACAGATCTACAAAAGAGGGAGAAGGAACGAAGAAGAAAGACCTAGAATGAGTAAGGGAGAAAGAGAATTTGAGAATGAGAGAGAGAGAGAGAGAAAGCGAGAGAGAGAGAAAACTATGGGAGGGGCAAGCCTGACCTGAGGTGATGTGCAGCCTGCTGTTTCCCCATATTCACTGAGGCTTTGGTGGGATGGCGTGGGATGGACCCCTGTGTCTGCTGACGCAGTTCTGCCTTTACAGTTCAGGGTGTTCTGCTTGATTTCCTGAAGCCACAGCCCCTCCCGAGGGCCCCCCTCCTTGCTCTTCTTTTCCCAGCCTCTCCCAGGTCCCAAGGTTTGAGCAGGGCCTGTGCTCCGGATGCCCCTGGCTCACACAGACAATTGCTTAATTGCCATTTAGGAGAACTGATGCAACTGACCTTTAACACACGTTGGTTTCCCTGATTTCCAAAAAGAGAAAATAGATTTCCTTTCAGGAATGGGAAATTCTTCTCACAGGACTCACTCCAAGGAGGAAGAGTAAGCAGGTGGGCCTCAGTCATAGACCCACGGGACCAGAGATAAGTGAATGGCACCAGTTCTGTGGGTGGGCTTCCTCTCAGGACTGGTCTGAGTTTGGGGACAATTCCCAAAGATCCTTAGGGCTCCCCCACCTTGTGGGTATCCCCCCTTCCTGAGTAAGAAGGAATCAGAGAGGCCCAGATCACCAAGGTTTCAGACCAGCCCCAGGTACCAGCTTCTTTCTCTTATCTGCCCCAGAGGTCGGCAGTACCTTCCCACTGTGGGGAGGAGGGGGACTTCATCACTGATATGATTAGAATGATTGGTTTTCAGTTCTCTGCCAACCATAGTCCCCTGAGCCCACATCCATGGCAGCCCCGTCTGTACTCCTCACTATCCCATGTTCCTGTCCGACTCCGCAACCGGGCTGGGTCAAGCAGCCCAACAATGGGGTCAGACTACTCGGCTGTTCCATTTCCCAGACAACTCTCCGTGTGCAGGATCCCACGTCCAGTTAGGATGATGACTCAGGTCTCAGGTTAAATGTCGCCTCCCCAGAGAGCCCCTCCCCAAAACTTTCCCCAAGGTGACCCCGTTCCTTTTCCCAGGCTCTCTCTGCGCCCCTGCCCAGTTTTGTTTCCTTTCCGATGCTTCTCTTGACTTGAAGTTCCTATTTCTTGACCCCAGGTCATCCCGCTGAACTCCGTCCACTGCCAGCTCTCACCATCCCCATTGTAGCTCCAAGGTCAGAGTAGAATCAGGTCATAGTGGACTTGCGGCCATGACCACAGAACTCCCCAGGCAACGTCAGAGGCCGGCCTCAGTGCCCAGATGCCCCAAAGCCCCAGCCCTCTTCTTGCTTTAGTCCAAGCCCCCAAAGACAGTGGCTTGCTCTCCTTTTTCTCCTCTTTGTGAGGATAGAAAACACTAGACCTTTAAAGTCACAGTTTCTGGAGATCATTCCTGTGCTGCCATTTCCTTTTCTCTGTTTTACTGAGAAATAACTGGCAAACATCATATAAGGGTAAATGTCCAGTGAGATAGTTTGTAAATTGCAAAGTGATTGCCATCAGGTTCTCACCTAACATCCGTCTTCTCACGTAGAGACAAAGAAAAGAAAAAACACCATGTTTCTTGAAATTACTTTTTTCTTTTATTATTTTTTTCTTTTATTATTATCTTTATTTTTTGCATATATATATATATATATATATATTACATCATTGTGTTCCCTGGGGTTTTCCCATTTCCTTAACACCCGTTGACCATCTTAATCTTTTGTGCCCTCCACCTCCCCCATTTCCTTCCCCCTCCCCTTCTCTCACTCTATTGTTCAGTTCTATTGGTTGTTTCTAATTTTTCTTATTTGTTCGTTTGTTTTTCCCTATATCCTTCATATAAGTGAGACCACCCAGTATCTCTCTTTCTTTCTGGATTATATCTGCTAATATGAGTCCTTCTAGTTCCATCCATGTTGCTGAAAATGACACATGTTTTCCTCTTTGATTGATATGTAATATTCCACTTCACCAAAGGGGAAATATAGGTGGCCAATAGGCATATGAAAGACTGCTCCACCTCAGTAATAATCAGGGAAATGCAAATTAAAACCACACTGAGATACCATCTCACACCAGTAAGAATGGCCCACATTAAAAGACAAACAAACAAACAAACAACAACAACAACAAAAAAAAAACCAGATAAAAACAAGTATTGGCACAGATATGGAGAAAAAGGAACACTCTTACACTGCTGGTGGGAGTACAAACTGGTTCAGCCACTATGAAAGACTGTGTGAAGGACCTTCAAACAATTGAAGGTAGAATTACCATTCGACCCAGCAATCCCACCACTGGGAATCTACCCAGAGGACATGAAAACACTAGTTAAAAAGGACACCTGTACACGCATGTCTATTGCAGCTCAGTTTGCAATTGCCAAGATATGGAAACAACCCTAACACCTCAAAACTTATGAATGGCTGAAAAAAATGTGGCATATATGAAATTATTTTTAACTGAAGTAACATTGTTCACAACATGGCAGTATTCAGGTGGAGTTTCTCACCTCACTGACTGCATAGTTTATACCAGTCCCCCACCAAAGCCCAGTCATCCTTCCCCACCAATGAGTTAGCCCGTCTAGCTCCTTGTCTTCCTCCCTTCCCCTTGGGTAACTACCGTTCTACTGTTTAGGGGTTTGTAGTTTAGCTTTGCTTGTTCCTTTGTGTGTGTGTTTCACAAATGAGTGAAACCATATGGTATTTGTCTCTGTCTGTTTGACTTATCTCACTTAGTGTAATTCCCTCTAGGCCCATCCATGTTGTTGCAAGTGGCAAGGTCTCACATTTTTATGGCTGAGTACTAATCCATTACACACACACACACACACACACACACACACACACATCTTCACTAATTCATCTGTTGTTGAGCAGTTGAGTTGTTACCACCTCTTGTCTTCTCTGCTACTTTCTGGCTCTGAGTTCTTCTGCAAATTATGTAACTGCAGTGGTGATGACACTAGAATGCTTTTGAAGATCACATAGACTAACTCTGTGACTGAACTTGATGTCTATGAAGCATGCAATTAATATTGATTTTCTGGTGTTTTCTCTATTGTTCTCCTCTCCTCTTTTTCCTCCATTCCTTTCCCTTCTCCAAACCTTTACTCTTTTACTCATAAGAGATTCTGCCAGAGTGATCATGATTCATGTACTTAAACTGAACTGAGTTAGGTAAATGTGAATGCCAGGGGAGTTATCTCTTCTGGGAGCAGAAAAGTTGAAGACAGAATATGCTGAGAAATGTTAGCAGCAAGACCCTGGAGGAATCCAAGAGTGGGATTGGAGGGAATCTCACCTGCCCTGCTGTGGTACTCAGATGTGTTCAGACCAGCTCTCCCTGAGGTCCCACAAGACTGACTCCAAAGACCACTGTGTTGGGTTAATACTAAGTTAGGCACCTATTGAGTGGGGTAGATTAAACATATATATATAGAGAGAGAGAGATAGATAGATATAGATATATCACCATCTATATCTATATATATATATATATTTATATATCACCAGTTATTAAATAGAAGAAAGAATCCAGATCTGGATGGGGAACAAAGGGGCCTCACCTCGACACTCCGAGCTCTTCCCACTAGCCAGCCATGGGGCCTAGAGCAGAGCATCCACCTCTCTGAACCCCAGCTTGTCCTTTGACAGTGGAGGCAGGATAGCCAATCCTGAGAGAGTCTTCTAGCTCTGCTTTGCCATGACTCAATCAGATCAAGATCCTTTCAACAGACATATTAGAAAAGGGAATGAGAGCAGAAAACAGTAGAGATGTATAGCAGCATCATTTGCAAGGGGTTTTGATTGCTTCTGGTTTCTGTTTGGCTCTGGTCATCTTACCTGCAGGACATGGTCTGCTTGCCTGGGTTCTGTGCTTTGGCAACTAGGCTCTTTAGACTTGGATGGATTGGCTGAATTGCCCACCTTCTTCATCTGATTTTGCTAGCATCTCCCTTTCTTTCCATGGCAGCTCTTCTCTGGGCTCAGGAGCTGAGATTTCTCAGGGTTGCCTGCAGATGAACTTTTCTCTTTTCTATTGCTTTCATGTGAAGCCAGAGCAACCCTCTCTGGGCCAAAACCTCTCACTAATTAATACATTTCTTGGGGTGAATGGAGTGCTGGCACCATCACCAGCTTGGGGCAGCTCTGAGAGCCACGGAGTTTACCCAGTACCCAGAAATGATTCTGGTTCCCAAGATAGCACCAGCTTCTCTAAATCAGCCTCTAACCTTTCTCACTGGAGCCTGGAAACATGTCACCTGCCAGCACCCCTGTTACTTCCAGCTGTGTCATTCTCTCTTTCACCTGCTTCCATTTCCAAAGGAGCATAGATCACAGCTTTGTGGTTCTTCATCTATTTCCCAGTTCTTCTATTCTGGGCAGAACGATGTACTGATTCCAGAAAGGCCATTGGGGAAGGGTTAGGCCATCCTGCATTTGAATCAGTGCTGTCCAGGTGACTTTGAGGCGAGACACTTAGAGTCACTGGGCTGCAAGATCATCTTTGTGGGGTACCATGTTTACTTGGGTTGCTGACTCTGTTCGGAGGAGAGGATAAAGGATTAGTGACACTCAGTGTCAGAATTCCTGGGGGGAAGGAATCCAAGGGGACTTTTCAGTTTTCAGTATATTGAGAAGCACCCAGTGCCTCTGACGGACCAGCCACTCTCCCCTGTACCTCAGGTTGGGATCTTCCTTACTTGTCTATGTGGGTCTATGCATAAACAAGGCTGCAGGTATAGGTCTCCAAGCTTCAGGTAAGGTTTCCAATTTGCTGGAGTGGCAGAACAGTTTGGAAGGATAGGAGATCAGAGTGCTGACTCTGCTCTTCATCAGAGCTTTGACTGCTTAGTAAAGGGCCTTTTATTTTAATTTCAGTGTGTGGTGATTGCACTTATAGGGCATGTGGTCACTTCTCAGCAGAGACAAGACTCTGGCTCTATGGAAGATGAAACTGTCAAGGCCCTTAGCAAGAATTGGACCATTGTTCTCATCCAGTACAGTCTTACATGACACAGCAATTACCTCCACATTGTACCATTCTTGCCTCTACAACTCTGGTCATCAATGGTCTATTATTCTCAAACATCCAAGCAAAGCCTCCCTTTTCCAGTGAATCATTTAGTTCTCTAAAGCTCCTTTTAATGTCTCCCTTATTATCTATTTCTTTGTGATATTCTTTTAATGATTATGCCACTTAATTGCTATTTAACAACTATGCTTTTTATCTCTTCATCTGCCATGTGGAATGACTAGCATGTTGTGAGACACCATGCTTCATATGCCTTTGCATCCCTTACAATGCTTAGAAAAAGAGCTGGTCACATCATATACTAGTACTAAATATTTCTGAGACAGAAATATTGGCTTGCTTGAAGTGACATTTCTTTAGGTGAAAAAATAAATTGACTTTCTGCTTCAAATCAGGCATCATTCATCTCAGACTTGAGGCTAAATTAGGTCCTAAGCTCATATGAGTAAGTGACATAGAGCTAAGATGCACCGATGCTGGGCAAATCCTAACCCAATCTGAGTGACCAGGACCTTCCTTGTGAAAGCAATATCAGCCCCATGGTCTGGCACCTCTCTTTCAGAGTGACATTGGCATGTCAAAGAGATGAAAGGTCTTCTCTCAGTAACTCATCTGCTGGGGGCAGCAGAATAAAATGCAAATCTATGATTAGCCAACATCAAGCTATAATGTGCATGCGCATACACACATACACACATACACATTAACTTTCAAATTAAAGAACATTAATAACTATATCACCTGTTGACCTACGGTTTTCATGGTACCATGACTATAAAACATGACTATAAAACGTGATGTCAAGGAAAATGAGAGAGGCATTTTAGAATTTATCAAAATATGATCTCTCTTTCTGAGCTACTTCTAGAAACAAATAGCTTGATTTATGGGTAGAATACCATTTTGTGCCAAAAGTAATCTATTAAATTCCAATTATATGGAAATTTGAATGGCATCAGGGTCATTGTTCCCTAACAGTTTTGGACTACACATTATCTAAGGTTACCTCCAATTATATCCTGTTTTCTTAAAAGTTCCCTCTTATACTTGCTCATTTCTCCTTCAGTGTTTTTTTTTTGTTTGTTTGTTTTTGTTTTTTTTTTTTTAACATGGTTTAGAAAGGGAAAGGCCAGGTCAGGAATTCTTTGGAAATTGAAGCCATCTTACAAAGAACAAAACAAAGAGATGAGGTATCATCTTGTCAGTTCTGGAGACTCTACCAATGAGGAAGGGAGGAACTGGAGGGTAGAAATTAGAGTGAAGATTATGTTCTATGCTATCTATGACCATACCACCCTGAACACGCCCTATCTTGTCTGATCTCAGAAGCTAAGTAGGGTCGGGCCTGGTTAGTACTTGGGTTATGTTCTACACTTAGCAGAATTGGAAAATAGGAAAAACTGACCTAGAGCCCCATCCAAACAACTCTCTTACCACAGAGATTCATTTTTCTCCCCACTGGAAAAGACTAATGCCTAGGAAAGGATGACCAAGATGAAGTCAAGGGAGGGTGATAGATAGAGCCAAGGAAATGGCTCCCAGATTGGGTCTTAGCATTGTTTTTAGAAGAAAGCACTAAATGTGCATGTTGGGGGCATGCTTCAGATGAGTCATTGTCAACTGAAATTCAACAGCTGGGAAGAATTTCCCTGGAGCCACTTTCTCTCTCTGATTCCTGCCCCATTCTCTGGAAGTGAGTGTTAAAATAGAGTGCTGTCTAAGAGAATCTCATATCCGATCAGGGTCTGGACTGTAAGCAGGGTCAACCACAAATTTAGATTGCGAGAAAATCACTTCCCCTTCTCTGATCTCAGAGGCCTATAGTGAAATGAGCAAATGGACTTGATTTTTGAGATCCTCCCAAATCTATTATTCTTTGCTTTGCCAGAGAAAACATAGTCTATTTAGCAAGATCTGCAAGATGGAACAGAAATAACGCTGTCAGCTCTCTGTCACCTCAACACCTGTCTGCCCCTCTGCTCAGTCAGACAACCCTTCACACCTATTTCCTGGCAGTCTTCTTATTTTAGAACAGAGGGTGGAAATGTTAGGGACTATGTGAGCTCTTCTATGGGTGGAGCCACTCCCAGAGACATCTGTGACTTGTGACCACCTTTTCCCAGGAAGTGCCTAGAGTCGGGAATTCGGTAAGCAGGCAAGCCCTAAAGGAAATGGCCTTTGTCCATGGAGACCTTTGTGCGGTCAGCTGGTCTTGACAGAGTTTCAATGAGAAGGGTGGGTAACACCTTGGCACACAGCAGCTGCAATAAACTAAAGTCTCTCTAAGGGTTTGGATTTTCTATAACAAATTTTTGCTCATTCCGTTGTCATGAATTAGCTAAAAAACTTGTAAAACAGTGTTACAGCAGGTGGGGATGGTTGAGGACTAAGTTGACCCACACAGGAGTGTGCACTCTGACTTGGAAATCAGAATACACTGTGATCCTTGTGATTCTAGCAGGACCATTTCTGTAAATAACATAATAAATGGCTCCTCCACCTTAAAGTCAATCAAAAAATGATCTGACCTGAACCAATAGCAAGCAAGGTTTTTCTTTCCTGCCAGGGAGTTGTATGACTGGACTCAAACATCTAAGGGAATATCTTTTCCCAGGAGAAGAGTTGAATCCCACTTTCATGAGTTGAGAGGTGTGTTATTCTCACTGGGGTCAGGGTGATTTCTATGCCTCTGTTACCTACAGAGAGACTTTCCCATGAAAATGTTTTGTGGAGCCTTGAAATCTCATCAAGACTTTCCTCAGCGAAAGCAGAATGGGAGAAGGACCCATTCTGAGTTGAATTAATGAGGGGTATTTAAACTGACGATTTGGAGATAATGATAACCTCATTAATACAACTAATATAATTTTCAGAGAGAAGAAGCAAGTCAAAAAGAAACATCTTAAACTACAGACTTTATAGCCCCTTATATGGGAAGAACTAGCAGCCGTTTTTCTTGTGGCCCTACTTCTCAAAACCTCCCTCTTGGGGACTTACTTTCTCTAATGACCAGAATGGGAACAACTCTGTAAAAAGAGCAGAAAGATGTTTCTTTTTTCAGATTGGGTTTAAAAACTAAGGACATCTAGACGTAGGTTGAAGTATCCTGGCGTCCTCGTATATTACAGAGAAAGCATTATCTGTTGATGCAGATAAACAAAAATGGAGCTAAGGGGAGGGAGAAGAAAAAAGGAGAAAAGACTAAATTCTCCTGAGTTGCAGAGAAGTAGGTTTTTGCTTGCAAATTTCCTCAGGAAAAATGATGTACCTGGTTCTAGTCCAGACTTCTGATAACACTTCTTCCCTGAAAGAAGCCTCAACAGTGACAGCACATCCTATCGTGACTCTGTGAGTGGAACAATGGCAGAAACTTCATCATCCTGGAGCATATATATGCATACTGTAACATGGGAAATTAATGCACAAAAGGCCACCTTTGACCTAAGAAGAATAAGATCTGATGAATATATTCTTTTCCATTTTGTTCCTTATGGAGAGGCTTTTGATACACAAGCATCTTCCAAATGTACCAGCAGCATCAAGCTCCAGTCTTCTGTCATGGAGGTCAACTCCTTAAAACATCCTTGAGTTACTTTCCATCTTCCCAGCTCATTTCTCCTGTCCCGTTCTCTTGCTCCCTTGGATCACACACACTGAGATACTGCATGTGCTCAAGTCTTGGTCATTATTCCAAAGAAAGTTGTGTTTTTGATTCTTGTAGCCAACAGGTACCTGACTGAGATCATCATATGTCTTTGAAGGTGGTCATCTAGAATCAACACGAATCTGATTCAGCTTTGTTAGTGTTGGTATGATGGATAATGGCTCATGTTATGTGTCAACTTGGTGGGTGCCAAGATATCTGTCCAAAGATTATTCTGGGTGTGTCTGTGAGAATGTTCCTAGATGATATTAATATTTGGTTCAGTAGACCAAGTATCGCAGATAATCCTTAAAAATGTGATTGGGCCTCATCCCACAAACTGAAGACCTGAATAACACAGCAAAGCTGAGAAGAGGAAGTCTTCCTGCATGCCAGCTTGAGATGCGACATTGGTCTTTCCAGATTTTAGACTTCTACTGAAACATTGGTTCTTTTGGAATCTTGAGACTGCCAGTTCTCAGACTGGAATTTAAAAAGCAACTCTCCTAGGTTTTTCTCATGCCTTCAGACTTGAAATAGAACTTATAGGGCTCTCACAGCTCCCTAGATTGCTTACTGCAGATCTTGGAGTTCTCTAGTAGCCATGAGGCAGTGCCTTATAATCTCTTTCTATATATAATATAATACAATACAATACAATACAATACAATACAGTACAATGCAATACAATGCAATGTAATACAATACAATACAATATAATATAATTAATATAATATAATATAAAATATGTATAGCCAGGGTTCCCCATCAGAAAAATGGAAACAAAGAGACATGATATAGATAGATATGACACATATAATCTTTATATTACTTACATTATATTATAATATTATATTATACAATATATAATATGTATCATATATTATATACTGTATCATATTACAATTACATAGATAATTACATAACTATTTAATTATATAAGTATATTATATTATGTTATATTGTATTGTATAATATAATGTAATGTGATATAAAGATTTATATATCATATAAGTAACTATTTTTCTGGTGGGGAACCTTGACCAGTACATTTGCACACAGTTCCAAATTCAAATCATCTACTCTAGAACCAGTTGAAGCTGATACATGACTCCTGATGTACCAAGAGTCCAGGGAATTTTCAGAGGTAGATGATCCAAAAATGCTTTATTCGCTCTCAACCATCGGTTTGCATGCATAGTAGACACAAACATGCAGACAAAGAAAGATAATGAGCTAGAATAGATTTAAATGCTGCTTTCTGTTGTCCACGCTGCTTTTGCTAGTCTTAGTTGAGTTCGATGATTGATTATTGTATATTGGTTTCTTAAGGCGTCCATACACATTGCCATAAATTAGGTGACTTATGACAACAAAAATGTATCCTGCCACAGTTTGGGAGCTGAAAGTCAAAAATCAACGTTTCAGTAGGACCACACTCCCCCTGAAGACATGAATTTTGGGGGAACACTCCAATGCAATAGGGTTGCTGTGTAGGCTTAGGGAATATATTGGGGCTGGGAGTGAGGTCAACATTGCAGTAAAAATAAGGAGAAAGGCTCAAGAAGATGTGAACATAGTCATCTGGCAATGATGTGGTCATAACTCCAGGGAATTCTGAGGCCACTTGGAAGATTGATTCATGCTGATAGGCTCCTTTAGGGAAACAAGCTACAACGCTACACTCACCAGGATATAGGATTCTATTCAGGAATTGTTCCTAAATTGAGAAAATTTAAGAACAAATAAATGAGACCAGAGGTGAACAAGGAAAAAGAGTAGCTTATAAAGTGAGTGGAATGTTCGAGAACCTTTCATTAAGAGCAAACAATGATATGAGACAAGAATCCCTGAGAATGAATGAGACTTCCCTGCTCTCACTATGAGGCCTTGTACTCATTCCTTTACTCCAAGCACCAGTTTGATTGGAGGAAAAAGGAACCGAGTTGACCATGACCTGTTGATGATTATTTCTGTGATTTAAAACTGTAACCAGTATGAAGTCAAGGCCCACATCTCTTTCACTTGCTTTTAGATCTCCAGATCCTAGAAAAGTACATGACTGTTAGGAAAATATCCAGTAACCTTTTGCTGAATAAATGTTGAAGATGAACTGGTTAGAGTAAAGAGAAGCTATTCATTTTCAAACCACAAGTTGGAATCCAGAAACCATGTTTTCATGAGGGTGGGGAGGAGGATGGTTGTAAATAGTGGGGATTCATTGGGTATTCATTGAATAGACACTGGGGAGAAATTCTCTTCATTAAGCTATTCACAATGACTTCATTGTGAAATAACGCATCGTCTCAGCACACAATCATTTCCAGTATTCAACCTTAGAATATCTTACAATTCATTATCTTGTTGAATCATCCAGCCTTACTGATGTCCTCTCAAATAGCTAGAGTTCAAGTTAAAGTCCCCTAAGAAAGGTGCGTTCCAGAGGTTAATTTGAACTCTGTAATATTGAAATGTGCTGCATATCCAAAATTCATAGCCAAGGCCACCCCTTCTTCTCAGCCTGGGTGTCATCAGTTGTTGTGTCAACTTAGCCTTTGAAAGATGATAGTAAAAATGACACCGGGCATGGTGGCACATGCCTGTAAGCGGCAGTCTAGGAAGCCATGGCTAGAACCTGGGATCATAGTTCCAGTTCCGCTCGGGGCAACGTAGCGAGACCTAGTTCCAAAAAATTAGCTGGGTGTGGTGGTGCGTGCCTGTAATCCCAGCTACCTGGGAAGCTGAGGCTGGAGATCACAACGAGAGCCTGCGGTTCCACAGGCAAACATAGTGAGACCTAGTCTCAAAAAAAAAAAAGATAAAAGTAAAAATGTTTTGGCATGAGTTGCTTCCAACTAGTGTCTTCAGTAGCATTCAGAGGAAATCTTGGGCCCTCCCAAAACCAATTGCCTATTTGGCTGTATGTTCTGAAAATGCGATTCAAAAAATTTCCCACAGAGAACTGACAAGGACCACCCAATCTCCTTTTAACCCATCGGGAACCACAATTAAATTGGGGTTTAGAAAGGCCTGAATGCCGTTGTGTATGTGTGTGTGTGTGTGTGTGTGTTTTTTTGAGTCTATAATTTATTTGTTTGTTTGTTTACTTATTTTTAATAATATATATTTTTATTGAATAAGTTTTGTTCACATTTGCCTTTTGGGTGTTCCTTCCCCCTCCCCCACCCCACCCCCTGGTCCCTCCATCTCTTCTCTCACTGCCTTTTATTGTTTAATTCTTTGTCCCTTGGGTTCTCTCTCTTCTCTCCCGTAGCAATGTCCTTTTGTCTGGTGTGGACGTGGTTTCCTGGACACAGTGGCCTGTGCTTAGTTTTTCAGGTGTCTTTTTGCTGCTGGCCACCAGTTCACCCAGGATGGTGTTCTTCCAGTGCCTCCTTCTTTCTGGTAGGATGCTCCGGCCCATCTTCTGTCATATTTCGCTCCTTCTTTGTTTTGTAGCTCTGGTTGCTGGCGTTGGGAGCGTTTTTCCCAACCAAAGTTTGTGCACCATTTTTTTGATCGAGATAGGCCCTGGCATATGGTTGGTCTGGTTTGTCGTGGGGCCACTGCCCGTCTCTGGGGTTTTCCTCACCCCCTAAAGTGGGGGGGGGATCCCTTGATCATGCTGAAGGCACCTCTGAAGGGGAAATTCCGTTCCCATCGCTGTAGATCTCAGTGGTTATATTTCTGAGGTAGTTCGTCTCTGTAATCAGTCTATAGTCCTGTGTCCCAAGGATCTGACATGGTTGTTGTTCGGGAATACTTCCTTGTTTTTCACCTCTGTAGTCGTGTGCAGCTGCTGTTGAATCACTGATTGAGTTGCTTCTGGTGAGGGTTGACTGGATTTGGAGAAGACCAGAGGGAATGACCCCTACCACCCACTACCCCCCCCCCAGCCTGCGCATCCTGCAAGAGGGGCTCAGTGCCTGGCAGCATGGCTGAACTGGGCATGTGGGTGGGGCTACCCTGCCTTCTCTGGCCACCTCATGATACAGTGACCTGGGGGTGCCCTCAGCCGCTCCCCACCACCCTGGCAGGCAGCAGGTCCCCCACTACCTTGCGCTTACTGAACCCTGAAAGGAGTACAGCAGGCTGGATCGCTGGGGTCTCAGTGCCGGGCAGCATGGCTGAACCAGTGAATTCTGTTTCTTAAGCCACTGCCAGAATAAAGCCAGTAGAATCAAGAAAATCACAGTCCAACCTTTAGCCTCCAGGTCTTCTACTTCTTGTTCATTTGTTCTCTTGTACATCTTATGGGTATGGAGCACTTATTACTTACTCTGTAGATGAGAGAAGGAAATCAGCTTGGGAGAAGGGATAGTAACTACTCAGAAAATGTGCCACTCTCAGTTATAAGAGACAGACATGCAAATAAGCTTAAATAAATAAGGACATCCACTGAAAACCTTGACCTGAGTGCTCAAGCATTATCATTGATAATCTTTTTTCCCTCATCATCAAAGTCCCAAGGTTAAATTGACAATAGACATGGGTGTGTATTTTGCCGGAGCCAATTCATAGAGCCAGCAGCATGGAATATCCTGATTGGCCAGATAGGAAACATGTGACCTGACCTGAACTTTCCACCCCTTGAGAATAGGAGAGGGATACATTCTCAGAGGAAAGTAAGGGTAACCTTTCAATGAAAACAGGGATATTATTGCTGGGTGAAAAAAGCAATAAATATCCATTATGGAATGTCACAGAACATTCCTGAGATGGCTATTCCCAGAGTTCTGGATAGGGTGACTTGACCCGTAGGTCTTGGAGTCTCCCCCATTATTATAGGTGAAACATCTCTTGAATCACTCACTTTGTCTCTCTCTGCATCATTTTGCTTCACGCCATTGTAACTGGGAAAATCAATCTTCAAATTCAGTTCCCATAAAGAAGGGTTGGGTTCTAGGTTCATCATGTCAGTTTCCTAAAGTCCCAGCTGGCCTGTAGAGTATCAGGACAGAGTAAGTGCAGGGAACACTTCAAGAATGCAAAAATACAGAAAAAGGATCCCCATCCATCTATGTCTTTGAGAATCCATAGACCCTTCCCAGTGCTAGCTTCATGGCCTTACTTCTACAACTAACACACTGGACCTCTTCTTACATCCCCAGTATTGGGTGCCAGAGTCATCAACCTATTCTCACTCTCTCATTCCAACTTCATTCTCTAGACATGAGCCCTTTTTTTCCTTATCCCTTTTGGTACAGTTGCATGTTTCCATCCAACTAGAGTGAAGAGGTTTGTTGTTGTTCTTTTGCTTTTCCCTGTGCAGTTACTTCACTGCAATTTGCAGTCTTCAAGCACTGGAGAAGGGAAAGACATATAATTAGAAAAATAAGTAATGGTACAAAGGCCCTATGACTGAGGACTTTTGGATGATTCTTAAAGTCAGAAAAAACAATAGTGCTCAGAGAAATAGACCACACATTGGAGAATGGAGACAAGGAACTGAAATCATGGAGTATGGCAAAGCCAACTCAAACAGCAGAGCTAGTGTCTTGCTAAGAAGAAGACTAAGGCTCTCAGGTGGGACAGAAGCCATGGGTGCCATTTCTGACTCAACATACTTAATCCATTCAATCAACAAAGCTTCTTGTGCATTCAGTGACAAATGCATTCAGGGACAACAAGATCAACTCATGCCCACTCTCCCCATTGTCAGATCTGCCCCCATACCCTTGGTGGAGCTCAGGAAAGATTTTGAGAACTTGCACAATAGTACACTCCCAAGTATCTCTGGGCCTGCATGGGAAAATTCCCCTGATTGTTTTGGAACTCCTCAGTCACTTCAATTCATTTTAGGAAAAAGTCAATTTGCAAGAAATAAAATGCAAAACAGCTGGCTTCATAGCTCAACTTCGTAGATAACCAAAGTCAGCCTTTCTGCTGGCCCTGGGAGAGACAGAGGTGAGGACACACAATGCAAGCAGAGGTTTGCCCTCAGACTAGTGACCATACCTGCCTTTAGAGATGATTTTTGTTTGTTTGTTTGTTTGTTTGTCTTAAGGTCATTCTGTTCTTAAAAGTTGTTTCTACATGACCCAACATACTGAGCTAAATGCTGGAAAATTCAGCCAAATCTCCTGATTGTTTTATCATAAAAGTCCAGTTCTAAAGATAGGCACAGGCATTCACTTCAGGAAAATTCCATTTCATTCAGCAAAGACTTCTTCAGCAATTAGAGGTTATCCTACCAGACTAGTTTCTATGAGCAGTTAGAAAAAAAGCTGTGTTCTGACCCCCCCTAAAGCTGATCCTAATGCAGTTGCTGTGATAAACAAATAGCGTAGGCATGGGGAGGAAGAGTAAAGCTGCAAATGTGCCCAGAATTTAACGCAAATCAAGTAGATCAAAGAGACCCAGAGAGGCCCTTTGATATTTTCCCCCTTCATCCAAGGAATCCATCAGGCTGTATTATTGGAGAAGTCTCTGAAGAGAGAGCCCAGGTTAGACACTGGGAGAGGTGGGGGTGGGGGACTTGAAGGATAAACTTTGACCCTACCCAGGGGGTATAGTTCATTCCATGGTAGTGGAGTCAGGGTAGGAAAACACTGGCAAGTTGGGAAAACTTGAAAGGAAAGCAATTAGCTTATGTAATTAGAAATAATGTGAATAAAAGTGGGCTTGGGGGGTGGAGTTGCTGTGGGTGGTGTGGAGGTAGTGAAGGGGAGATGAGGGAAAGAAGAGTTGGGAAGATTGCTGGGAAAAGCTGAAAGCAGAGAGTCTTGTGGAGACTGTGTCTTGCCAGAAAGGGTGAAGTATGCCCACAGAGCGGGAGAACGGCTGGTGGAAAGTGAGGAAGGTTTCACACATCACACCGCAACCCCCCACTACCTGCCTTGCGCCCTTGGTGGTCTGGAAGTAGAGTTTTGCTGTAGTGTCCTTTTGCTCACCCTCGCCCTCACAAGAGGGAAAGGGAACAGAGGCGGCGGGGAGCTTGGAAGCCAAACCTCCAATTTCATGCTGATGTCCTGTTGGGAAGGAAATCATGAACCCTAATTGCCTCTCAGAACAGCACTTGCCCGGTTTTCCCATGAGGTATCTGAGTGCATTGAGTGCAATTGGTCACAGGGTCACCAGGGTTTAAACGTCTGTCCTGGCTTTGGATTCCTGCATTACGCTGCCCCTGGCAAGAGTGACCAGCTGACCTCAAGCGGTAGTCTCAGTCCCATGCCAAACGCTGAGACCAATCTCGGTTTCTGGCAGTGTTCACCTTTTTGCCTGCCCTTGCTGTCTTGCTACTGGTCCGACTTGACTAGCAGTTCTTCCCTTCCCCAATGATGAGGTTCTTGGCTTTTTCCTGATCAGAACTCTGCCTTCAGCCTTTGTTTTCTGCTGTCTTCTCCATCCATCTTCAGTGATTGCGATCCAGGCATGTTTCCCAATCTCCCCAGGGGAACTTCTTGGAGCTCAGGCTCCCTCGCAGCTGGGATGCCCTGCTGTTGACCTCCAATTCAATCCCTTCCAGGTTGTCCCTGAGGCCAGCTTCTGCCTAGACTGTCTGTTCCTTGGGCCTCCAGTAATCAGGGTGCTGTTCCTGCTTGAAAGGATTCTCTGGATCCTTGATGTTGGTGTCTACTTAGCCTGCACGCTTACCTTTTAGAATAACCTCAGACTAACAATTTTTTATTTTCCAGTGCTGATTCTTGACCTTACTCCCTAATTACTGATATTGAATTACACCAGTGAAGAATCTGGGGTTGTGATCCCAGCTTTACTTAATGTTTTCCAGCTGAGAGATTAGTGTCTGAGAGATAACAGGAAACCTACTATAACATCACGTCTTCCACTTCCCAGGTGCTCAGTTACTACAAGACCAAATTCATCTATGGACATAATAGACAGTAAAACTTTCCAGCTTAATTGATTCAGAATCCACCATATCTACAATCCTTCCCAATCTCCCCACCAGACTATCACCATTTTCGTTTTAAAATTCATCAGCCTTTCTGACATTTTTAATATATTGAAGTAAAGTGGATGAAAAGGGAGGAAGTGCTGGAAATTTCTGAAATTTCTTTGGGATAGATGAGAACTCCCAGGACCTCATACATCATCTTTGAAGTCAAAAAGGAAGGAAAACCAATACATGGGAGGAAAGGTGCAAGATATCAACTTCTGTTGTTCTATTGCCAACGTAGTTGTATGACCTGTGGACTTGCCTCCACTTGAATGTCAGGTGGACCTAGTGCGTCCACCTCAATGAACAGAATATTAAAAAACAAAACAAAACAGGATATCATTTCTGAGAATAGGTGACAATGCGACCATGGCTTCTACCTGTCATTCTTTGCTTTCTCCTTTGCTTGCTCTAATGGAAACTAGCTCCAAAATTAAGAACCACTCTATAGAAAACCCACAAGGCAGAGCAATGAAGGATTCAATACAAAACCCCAAGCCAGTAGCCAGTGAAGAGCGGAAGGCCCCAGTCCAAGAGTCTGAGGAACTGAATTCTGCTAATAACCCCATGAGCGAGTTTAGAGTCAGTCCTTCAGATGAGACCACCTTGTTTGTATCCTTGTGAAAAGAGATATCCAGTTAAGAGGCACCTGAGTTCCTGATCCACAGAAAGTGTGAGAGCATAAATGTTAGTTGTTTCAAGCAGCTAAGTTTCTGGGGTAGTTTGTTACATAACAGTAGATATCTAAGAGAAGCTTCAGAGAACGAGAAAGAATACCCAAAAAATGGTTGCAAATAATTTAGATAATTTCCATTTACTGAAAATCCCCTAGTTCATCATCTGACTAGACTTAGAGGAAAGTCATATTTATTCCATCAACACATGCTAAGTGTATACCCTCTCGGTGCCCCGTACTGTGACACATGCTGCGAAGGATCCAGAAATTAGGGCCCTCAGGGAGTTGGGGAAACAGTTATATACCACAAGAAATAAAAAGAAATCTTAAAATCACTATTAGCTAGTTCCCCTGTCCCAAAAACTCATGAAAATCCCTCTTAAATTCCATTAAAAAGTATAAAAGAAAGACAGAAGAGAAATTTAATACTGTTATGGGGAAGTCTGATTTCCATTAGGACAGAAGCCCAAAACTGAGCAGCTGTCTTCCGGCATGTTTGATTTTGTCAACTTTTACTTGAATGGTAACATAAAATCAGAATATTTCACATAAATACCAACTTTTAGACTGGTCTTGAAATACTAGGAAATCTGGCCATTTTGGGCCTGACCTCTACACTGGAACCACTGATCACTAATCATAGACTAATCATCCTCCTCCTCTATAGTTCAGACATGTGTGACATAGTCACATAGACACTTTCATATGTCATTTTGACATAGTCCCCACCCAGCCCGCTTCACTTACCTACACTGTCTGACATTCCAGTGTGCAGACCTGGCTTTGAGCTCATTCTCTGACCTTCTCCGGGGTTCTTCAGTATCTTCAATGGTCACTGTGACCCCTGGGAGCCATAGGCTGGGTTGTCAGCCTCTGGTTCTCCAACTTCTGCAAATGCCCAGAAGTTTGTCCATGACAGCAGTTCAACACATGTTTACTTTCCCACCATTCCCTAGGCAGAGACAACATAAGTCTTTTCAGCCTTTGTGAACCTTCTGCAAATAACAAGCACTTTTCTTTTTTTTAATTTTTAATAATTTATTTATATATATATTTCACATCATTTCAGTCCCTGGGGGTCACCCACCACCTCCCATCCCCGACCACTCCAGCTGGTCCTCACTCTCCCGTTGTATACTTTCATTTGGTTGGCCATGTATTAGTGAAACCATTTGGTTTCTGCCCCTTTCTATCTGGCTCGTTTCTGCTAGAATGATTTCTTCTAGGTACATCCAGGTTTCCATAAATTCATCAAATTTGTCATTTTTAATTGATGAGTAATACTCCATTGTGTATACAGGCCACATCTTTTTCATCCATTCATCTGTTCTGGGGCATTTGAGTTGTTTCCATGTCCTTGCAATTATAAATAGAACAAGCACTTTTCTATCCTTACTGATTGTGTGGTTGGAATCTAGAGCTCCTCTCCCATGTTGGGATAGGGATAGGGTCCCACTGTATTGTAGGGATATGACAGTAAACAGAAGAACATGAGCCCAGTTTCCCCTGATAAACTCAAGATGAATGCTGTTTGAACAAACGTGGTGGCTCAGACTTTTCCTGTTCCCTCTACGGTAAGAGTCCATGATTATCTCCTCTTAAAAGATTTCCCCCCGCCCCCCTTGTCTTTCTTCTCTTGTCCTATTTTTGGGTTCAAGATGAGTGCATATCCACAACAGGAAGTACAACAACTTAGATTAGGATGAATCCAAGGCCCATCAGAGCCTTGAAAGAGCGGAAAGGGAGGAGAGGTTCAAATATGATTTGCTTCATGGCTTCTTCCCTGAGGTGGTTCCTTAAAACATATCCCAGAGAAGCTTGTTACTCAAGTTCTGAGAAGCCAGAGGAAAAAGAGACAGCTAATTTCTCCAAGAAGAAAGGCAACGTCTGGATTAACAGGGCTCACTGGTCGCCAAGGATCATTTTTACTGTCCTCAAGCACATTGGACTAGCCCATGTTCTGGCTGGTCTCTGAAGGATGGCTCTCGACCAACGGACTCTAGAGGAAACAGAGGCTGAAACCCTGGGAGGATCTTGGACAGGGCCTCAGCCATGACCTCAGACCCTTCAACTGCACCTGAGTACACATTTCCAGGGGAGATGTGCTCTCCACGGACGAACGGCAGCTCTGGCCCATGGGTCCCTGTGAGCTCACCCCAGCTGGTCTCAATTACTGTGTGTGACACACGCATTTTTTAAACCCAAAGCATTCAATCTCTTTTTTTTAATTCTTCAGTCTATACTCTTACTAAGTAAATTCTTAGAATATCCTTTTCTCTTCTGCTTACTTAAAATGTTTCCATTCTGAATTTGCTGATCAAATGACACAGTCTTGAAAGCACACAGGCAGGTGAGACCCGCTCCTAAGCCAGCTTCACACCTGAGAACAAAGGCATCCAGCCCTCCAAACCCAACAGCTTGCTTACGAACAGGTCACTTCCTGTTGCAAGGAAAAATGTGTCCCATCTCTCACTCCCCTCTCCTCATCCATCTCTTTCCTTCTTTCTCTCCCTTAAGTTCCAGCTTCCGAGGAAGTAGGTCCGCAAAGGTCAAGTGGGGAGATTCATGTCTCCTCAGCTGAATGTCCCAACACATCCCAGCACATAGCTTTCACACCAAGTGTTTGCACGGATGGCTGGGCTAATTTTCTCCCTTTTCCTCCTCCCTCCCCTTCCTTGTCTCCTTACAAACCAAAAGCTGGAGGTAGAAGAAAGTTTGACTATTATTCATATCGTAGAGTGGAAAAGTCTGATTTCAAAGGAAAGAGGAAAGAACCAGAAAGCTAACGACCTTCTGATCTCCCTATCTTTTTCTTTTCCTTCCTAATTTTCTTATTCTTAAAAACCCTTTACTTCCAAAAGTCCTTTTGTTATTTTTCTTTGCCCAGTTGTGATGCAAGGGAACAAAAAAAACCCACATGTCCATAAATATGTGACACTGCAGATGAGCTGGTGTCCATGATGTCATGTTTTCTAATGATTGAGGAGAAATCAAAACTGACCCAGAGAAAATGCTCAACCAACTTTATTTCTAAAGATAAACCTCCCTGTGTCAGTCAATGGTCAAACAAAAACAGTGAAATCCACACTTGAGTCTCGAAAACAGGGAATTTTCATTCAGGAACTTAGTCACCTGAGTGATAGAAGACCTGAGAAGCCAGATAGGAGACACCTGAGGGTCTCGCAGGGGGCAGCTACTCAGACAAAGGAGCAGACCAAGTTGTCAGAACCTGGGCCACCAGAGGCTGGCATCACAGCACAGCCTCGAGTAAGGTCTGGCTTCCAAGAACACTGGAGGTCTCTGCTGGTCACGATCACCCACCACCAAGACAGTCAAGAAGTGACATGACTTCTCCTTCCTCTTCCCACTTCCCCTCTGCATCCAGAGCATCCTGTGACCTGAGATCAGCCTATCTGGTGTTTGAGGAAGCTCAACCCTGTGAACTCCCTAGCATCACTGAGGAAGATGAGCACCAAATACAAACAGGATCCACAGCCATGAGTCGTCACCCCTTGCCCCTTGCCCTACTCAGTCACTGACCAGGCGAGATTGAAATGCTAGTGGGGCTAGGATTGGAACAGCAAGGAACATTGCTTGTGAGCCAAGCTCATGTTTGCATGCAAATTTCACTCTACTGAACTCTGACCCTAAGCACCTTTTCCCATAATCCCTCGTGCTGCCACCTGGACTGGTGAGCGTGTCAATTCTGGGACAGGGGGAAAGCAGTCAGCTCCAGACAGAGCATGGGGGTGTCCTCCAGACCCACACCAGGAAACCTACAGCTGAAGCTGAAGTGCAAGTGTTTTCTCAAGCATGGGATGCTCAGTCTACTAACAGCATCGACACAAGTCTCAGCATTAGAAAGCAGGTGGTGGGGGTAGGGGTATTGCTCAGTGTCTGTGGAAAGGAGCTAGTGGGGAGATCTTCCCCATGTTCCCAAAACACCTTTTAAACTTTTCTAGCCACCAGGTCTTGCTAAGTATGTGCCCCCTACTCACGCCCCTCCTCCCAAGACTGGCACAAAGCCTCTAGAAACAGAAGCATCAGACTGCTCTGTTCAGAGAGGCTCATAAAAGCGCCATAAATGTGCTCTTAAATAATATGCTCAGGATGGAATTCAACAAATCACAACTAAATACTCCTTTTGGCAAAATGCTTCTATCTTAATTATAACTATATTATTGCTTGTGTTTCTGAACATGTCTTTCTCTGCCCTTAAAAAATGGAGGAGGAGGAGACAAGCAAAAAATATAATATAAACAAAGGAATGGAAAGTTACCCCAGCAAAGTATAACGGCTAAACAATGACTAAGGGGGCTATGATCGGCATCACCACAGATCCACACGTAAACAGTGTGCTGGAGGGTGGGGGGGATGACGCAAAAGACTTAGAGGGGACGTAGGCGCAGGCAGTTTCCACCCCAGGGGTGGGGTGGGGGGAGCAAGGCCACCATTAAGGGAATGGCTATGAGAGCCAGGTCTGGGAGACCACGACTGGCGGGGGCGGGGGGAGACGTGGCTGCTATGATCCCAGCATTTTATGATTCCCTTAATGAGGCCGAGTGAGAATGTTCAGCAGGGCCTGAAGCCGCAGCTCCTGAGCTGGGTAGATTTGGCATCCGTGCTTCTGGCTTGCTTTGTCCTCTGAGGCAAATGACTTAGTCCTTTGGCTCCTCGGGTTTCTCATCTACAAAACAAAAGCTTATTTACTCGGTGAGGAATTGTGTATCTGCTCTGGGCCTGGCACTGTTGTAGGTGACAGGTGCAGGGAGGATTGTGGCGGGAAGGTGGATATCCTTGCTGGCAAGTTCTTATTCTGGTGGAGGGAAAGAAAATACATGAAAGGACAACAGCAACACAACTGACTATTTAGTGGTAAGTGATAGAAAGAGAAATAAAATGATGTGATAGAGAGAGAGGAACGTAGCAGAAAAGTGTGACTGGGAAAGAACTGTGACTTGTGGCTTTCAAACAAGTTTGAGAAAGATGGGGAGGAGGAGGTCTCATGGGAACGCAGGAGAAAGGTGTTCTCCTCAGAAGGAACAGCAAGTGCAGACACCTGAGGTTTCAGAGGCTTGTTATCTGTGCACAGAATAAGGCGTGAGCACACCTGCTGGCATGTTGAGCTTTTAGTGATTATAAACAATTACTTTTCATCATCAATGTTGTTTTCCACCATAAATATAAACTATTGCTTTTCATCATAAATCATGCATTTAATCATAAATGGAGGCCCCATACACAATCATAAATGGAAGATGCATTTCACTCCAACTACAGCAGTAAGAATGGTGGAGGATCAGCAGTCTCTACAGCTTTGCATCCTGCTCATCCCCTACCCTTCATCACATTCTTCTATTCCTAAAGACAGTGCTCTCTGCTTTCAGCTGTCTGAAAAATAAAAGGCTCAATATGTGAACGCCAACCCAATAGACAACCCAAGAGACCTGTCCACATTTTTATCAGACAACTTTATGCAAAAGATTGACTCCCCTAGTTATGTTTCCTTCACTCTAGTATCAACACGAGGGCTATATGGTGTGGAAGTTGGCATCTTAGGCCAGGAATTCTATTCCAAGTTACCTGATTCAGTCTCTTCACTTCTCCAGGCTCAAAGAGCCGTTATGAGGATCAGATGCAATGAGGACTGGGAGGGCCTTTTGTAAACTATACAGTTGCATTTGATTATTGCTTTATGATGAAAGTTGAGTGAATCTTCTGAGCTTACAACCACGGTTGTGGTAGGACCCAGCCCACCCACGTTTTGAATGGCTAGGAGACACAAGACTGAGACCAACGTTTACCCCAAGAAAGTCACAAAGCCAGTCAGGGTTACAAAGGGACTCTTCTGTTTTTAATACCCCCCCCCAGGATGAGCACTGATGGTATCTGTTTAGATTAGCATTGAAAGGCAATCACTCTGTTGTTAATCCAAGCTTCATAGAGAGTTGGTGACCCTGCCAACCATTCGGTAGAACAGACACACAAAGGGGGGGGGGCAGCATCTCTCACTTCTCTCCAGAGATGTAGAATATAAAAGTAAAGTGCTGGCATGAATGGCTTTATAGGAGACTCCGTGTACTGCTATAAAAACAAGTCTTTCAAGAACTGTGAATGTGATTCTTAAGCCAGAGATTTTTTAAAGAAATCAGTATGTGTACATTAGCCATCCATTATTTTAGAGTCACTGAATTTTAAGACTGAAATAAATGAAGAGGTCTCTACAAGTGAATCCTTCTAAGTGCTGGAGAGAAAAAGACCAAATAGAAGTTGTGGAAGAGATACTAGGACCACACACAGTAACAACAGTAACAGCCCAGACTCTTGATGCATGTGGGACTTTGAGCCGCCAAGGGTCTACCCCTGAAACTCAATTTTGATTCCTGGCAGAAAAGGGGCTCAAAAAAGGATACAGAGGATGCATTTAAGATTCTGGCACTCTCCTCATGTGTCTTGCAAAATAACAAGCATCTGATGGGGTTCAGTTGCCTCTGGTTGGAATGGGTTGATCATCCAAATATTTATACATTGCCACAAGTTCAAAGAAAGTCTCCATGGGTATCTGACAAAAGTTCAAGTGTGCTCTCCACTCAAACCTGTTAACCCAAGTCAAGGGGTTGGAGGAAGATGTAGTAAAGACAGCAGATATAAGTGTTCCATAAATAGTGCTTTCAGAATTCTGAAGTCTCCTCAGTGCTTCTGAAGATACATGTTCTCATATAAATTTCAACCCCCATAACTTTTCAAATAAGAACTCACTAAATTTCAGCCCTACTAAGAGTTATGACAGGGTTCCCATTCAGGAGATAAGAAGCTGGTGTTAAAGAACATGCCACTACATTTTCCAAAGACCAACAGACACAACCATGTTAATTCTGTGGTGATGTGACTATAGTGTGCCATAGGAATATGTTCCTTTGAAGGAAGTCATTGACATCTAGATCTTCCTTACTTAATCATTCTATCCATTCTATCATTCTGGGATTCTCTCTAGTAGTTAACAGATAGACAACGGTAGCATTAGTAAGTCTATTGGTTCTGAATTACTTCTTGGAGAGAAAGGATTAACAAGAGAACAGCAGGAAATAAAGAAGGATATATTGGAAAGGAGGATAAAAAGGGGTAGAAAATATCAGGTAGAGAATGATAAAGAGGTTGCATTAAGTTGTCTAAAAATATGAGATTAGTCACACCTGTAAGAATGGGCCATGTCAAAAAGAGCAATAACAATTGTTAGCAAGTATATAGAGGAAAAAGAACCCATATACACTGTTGGTGGGGAGACAGATTGGTCCTATCTTTATGGTAGACTGTGTGGAAATTTTTCAAATTATTAAAATAGTTCTACAATATTGTCCAATAATTTCATTTCCATATTCTACCTGAAAAATGCAAAAACACTCTTTCTAAGGGATTTATACATACATACATACACTCCCATGTTCATGGAAACAATCTAAGTGCCCCAAAACTTAGGAATGGATTAGAAAAGCATAGCATGTATATACAATGGAATACTACTGCTGATAAAACAAGAGGAACTATTGCCATTGTTAATCTGTGTGGAATTGGAGGTCGTTGTACTAAGCAAAATAAGAGAAAAAGGAAGACAAACACCAGATGGTGTTTCATTTAAATGTAGAGTATCCGTACAAAACAAAGGGGCAGTTAAAATCAACTGATAATAAACCTTAGAAACTGACTGGATCTGAGACTCTGAGATAGGGATGGGTAAAACTCTGTGGGGAAGTGGATATAGTGGACTATGGTGGTAGATATGCTCTAAGAACATGCATCTGAGGAGGTGTGAACCTTTATCTCTGAATCACATATAATGTGTAAATCATATGCAATGTTATAAATCAGAGTTAATTCAATTTTTGAAAAAAAAAGAAAGAAGTGTGATTAGAAATCTGAACTGGAATCAAATTTTATTTAAGCAACTAGTTTTTAGTCTACCCTAGTGTTGTTGGAGGGGTAAGAGGGGGGTTTAAATATGTGGTGTGGATTCCCATAGTTAAGTAAGTAGTTAGACATAAAACTTCCAGTTTCCTTATCACTCTTTGCAGAGGTTGTCATCCTCTCTGTCTCCATCATTGTTCACCCATCTCTTTCCCAATCCATCTCAAGCTCAGGAGGAACCCTTGCATCCATACTGATGCCAAAAGTCTCAGATACTTCTGGACCCTCCGATTCTTGGAACTTTGAGATCTTGAAGATTAAGGGTTTGTGACTCTTGGTGGGGAATGATTGAATACCTGATATCCAGATATTTATGCTGATTTCTGAATAATATAGAGAAAAAGAGTGGAAAGGAAAAGAGTTTGCCATCCTTAAACGCATGCCCATGGGATCTCAGTTCTTTCCACTGCCATGTTTGCTCATTGGAGCACAAGCCCATGCCTGGGACAGACTGGAAGATCCTCCACTGGTAACTGAAGTTTTGTGCTTGCAGGGCAGACAGGGAAATGCCTATATAAGCTTCTACTGAAACAAAACTATTGCTTTGAGGACTTTATCTAAAGTTATTCTTTTAAGGGGAAAAACACTAATTTGGGGAAAAGATGGTTTACTTCTGCAAAGGACACTGGCTCATGGGCCAGCCTTCCTCTGGGCACCAATATTAGCATTAGACAAAGGCACTCACTAAAGGCCTCCTTGAATCTGGCCCAACGAGGCAGTTTCTAAAAGACACGAGTATCAGGACAGACACGAAGAGAGAACGTGTGGAATGCCCGGTTCACAGAAAGGAAAGTATTGATTGAATTAATATTGGGATATCCCACAGTTTAAGTCTATGAAAGACCTAGTGCCCATGATTTACTTATCATTTGTCTTATACTAAAAACATTTTTTAATAACATTCACTTTGAAAACTGAAGAAGGAAAATGTAAACACAAACTTAGCTCTTGCTTCACCATACCCTTACCATAACTTTAGACAAAAAATGAAATGTTTTGTCCAATTGAGGCTAATAAGAGATGTCTACAGAACTGTCATGAAGATGAAGGTTTGTTGATTTTACTGGGAAGACTTGGGTAATTGATGAATTCTAGGAAGGAAACCACCAGGTGAAGTGCCAGTAACAGTCTTCATCATCTGCATTGGAGATGGTCTGGCAAGGAGAGGGAGGGTAAGTGCTAGGTACTCGTTTTTACACTCATGACAAAGCTGTCTAAAATAACTGGACCTCTCTAGTGCAATTACCCTGTGATCCACACTAAATATGTCATATACTGCAATAGATTAAAAATACAGACGTAGTCTCAGCATCCCTCCCACAAAGAGATCTAGTGAAGGAAGCCATGGCGAAGAAAGATTTGATTTGACAAAGACACCCTTGCTTTCTCTGATCCCCATTTTTCCTTCTTCCTGTTCTGGTTCAGCCACCATTAATGTAACCACCATCACCAGACAGCGGACTGGACACTCTCCTCATTCTCAGTGTATAGACGAGGGAACAAAAGCTCAGTGAGACTGAGAAGCAACACCAGACCTTAGAGTTAGAGAGCATGAAGGCTCAGATTGGAACCCAGATGTCAGATGCATGACTTTGGCCCCTTCTGTGCACCACAGCCGTGCCAGGCATTCCAGTCCAGCCTGGGACCAGCTCTAGCAGCCTGGTCTGAGACCTGGGTACTGCTAGGAAAGGTATGGGTGTGGGCTGGAGTTTTTGGCTCCCCCACCCCAGTGACTATTGTTCATTCCTGCACTAGCAAATTGGGGGGCTGCCCGGCTATGTCTCAATTCTATAAAATAGGACATTATTAGAAGCATGACTTATTTTTTTTCCAAAAAGAAAAAGAAATTAAAATTCAACTCTAGAGGAACTTAGCACCCTTTCTTGGTGTTTTTCTCGGAAGCTTATAATGAGCTCATAAATGCTAATGAGGAGCGCTCTGCGGCCCCCAGCGGTGCTGAGTCAAACCTGCGCACAGCCGGGGCCTGCACTATGCTTGTCCACCCACCACTCCAGGTTCCCTGTTTGCTGCTTCCACGCCTGCCAGCTTGCACCCTGCCCCCAGCAGTCTCTCTGACCACGACTAACTCCCCCAGCAGTCTCTCTGACCACGACTAACTCCCCCAGCAGTCTCTCTGACCACGACTAACTCCCCTTGCTGAGTGAATGATGGTTTCAAAGACTTCTCTTAAAAGTTAGCCCTGGGAGCTTTGAAGTCTCCCCAGGCTTGGCCAGTCCATATGGCTGAACAGCCAGGACTGGGACTGGGACTTAGCAAAGCACTGCAAGAGGTGACTCCGTGCATGCTGCCTCCAGTTGCATTACCTGTCGTTTATCCCCAGCCCTGTGCCCCTAAAACATCTGCATTGTCCACAAACCTGGTAGGAACAAAGGGATGTGGATGGGACATGGTTAAGAGGATGAAGGTGTCCTGAGTTCCTGGATGCTGGGATGCCTGGAATGCCCTGATCTATTGAGAGGCAGACCTCTGTGTTGCAGAAACATGTTCTCGGGAAGGGGTTGGAAGTGCCATGTAGAATTCCTAGAAAAACATTTCCTCCCTTTCTCTACTTTCTTGTATATTCAACAGGGGTTTTCTCAAGGTAGGGCAATGTTAGGGGAAACCAACAAGGGGAGGAGAGACCTCCCACTATGACAATAGCCAGGGGAAGGAGCTATAACGGGCCTGGACCCATAGGGCAAGCACCATGGCTGGAAGGGAGGGTTGTGGCCCTTGCGGCCTAGCATGGAAGAAAGCTGTTTCTTGGCCTCCTCTCCTCCCTCAGTTTCAAGCAGCAGCCAGCAGACAAACAGCCTCTGGGACAGAGAGTGGGTAAAGCAGACCAATGTGCTAACTGGAAGCAGTGAAGAAAATACCCCACAGACTCTGCAGGTTTCTCTGCTCAGCTTTGCAGGAGGGGTCTGAGGACTCGGCACACCATCCTGCAAACAGCTTCCCTCTTCTGGGTGCTTCCTCAAGCATGTATACCATCGCACGGCCCACTGTTCCACTCTGACAACCAAATGCAAGTTCTCCTCAAAAGATTCTCCATGTAGCCCAGTCTCCATGTTCACCTCGTATTGGGGTCTTCTGTGTTTCTCCTTGGCTGCCGCTGATCTCCATGAGCGAGCTGAAGGAAAGAACCAGTACTTTGTGTGGTTTGCACAGAGCAGATCCTTCTCCAGGGTTTCTGGGAAGGGTGGGTCAGGTGTAAAGTCACCTCCCACCCGTGAGGCCCTGAGACGGTCTCGTAGTGTAGTTAATAGACTGTAGGTGGCAACTCAAACCAGGAAAAAAACGAATTCAAGACAAATTTATGACTTTGTGTTTCGTAAGAAATGCCTTCTCTCTTCTGCCTGGTGGCTTGAGGGGTGGAGGGGTAGAAAAGGTGGGGGTAAGGATGACCTGAATCTCTGGGGATCTGGAAAGACATGCTTTGTGCATGGACATTGCTTGTCTGATCTTTCCCTTGGTGGAATATCTTGGTATGTATACAGAACACTGCTTAGAATTCACAGAGCTTACCCTCTGGCACCCCTCTTTCGATAGCCACCGTGGCCATTATTCAAGGGGGAAGCCTGCAAGGAAAAGAGAAGACAGCAATGCGGACAAGAGCACCTGTGGTCCATCCCACTCAAAACATCTTGTGTGAATGTTGTCCTGACAGTCCTGTGGAGGAGTGCTGCCGATGAAGGTTGAAGGAAATGAACCTCAAGAGAAAGGGTTTCCTAAGATGAGCAGTCAAGCCAGCAAAGCCAAGATGATCGCAGAACCGACATCTCAGACACAGAATATGCTCCAGACTTCTGCCCCCCTCTCCTCCGTAGAGCAAGACCTCAGCACCCTAAAGCTTCAGGGTGACCTCTCAACACTCCCTGGTGGCCCCTATGTTAGGCCTGGGCCTGGGAGAGATAAGGAATCTTCTCTGCTTCCACATATGGGAGCATTATTTGTTTTTCAAGGTGGTGATTGTGACTAGAGAAAAACCTGGCTGAGGTCCAACGCTGACCCAGAGCAAGGAGCCCTGGGGTCCAACCTATGCTGTCATCAGCTTCATGGACACTTCACCAGCAGGGCAGAGGACTGAGGGAGCTCAAATTCCTGGATGTTGGGGTGCCTGGAATGCCCCAACCTGTCAAGAGTTCAAGAGGCAAGGTGCTGTATTCCAGAGCTGTGTTCTCGGGAAGGGCTTGGAGATGCCGTGTGGGCTGCTGGGAGACACATTTCCCTCACTTTCTTCTACTTTCCTCTACACAGTCCTTCCAGCTGGCCAAGTTTCTGCCCCATGATGGAGTCAACTGAATGAGGCAAGCCAAAAAGAAGAGACAAAAAGAGGTAAGGGATAAAATGGTCTGCATTCATGGAGGTAGGGTAGGCAAACCCTGGATGAATAGGATGCCAAAACCTTGTCTTTCTAGGGACTTGCTGACTTGCTCCTACTGCCACGCTCCCACCTCAGGAGCTCTGACATGGGAATGTCGTATTCACACCAAAGTAAGCTTGGTTTGGTGTCTGGAGAGCAAAGGTCAAGGGTCGAAGGGGTTAAAGTCATGGGCGGCACCATGCCTCCCTCTGGGATCTGTGTGCGGGGCTGAGGCACGCATAGACACATGCGTACTCATGTGTATTGTGCATTTGGGTTCAGGGGTTGCTAGGGGAGAAATGCATGGGTGTGGTAAGAAGAACTGACAAATTGAAGCCCAAAACTGCTAACTCCAAGGAAAGGGGGATCCTCTAAACCCCTCTGGCCTGCTTCCACTTAGCTTTCCCCTCAGTTGTCTTCATTTCTGTCTTAGGTTTCCATAAACACTGCAGCTATTTATTTTATTTTTGTTTGAAATGTTAAACAAGCCCCGAAAGGAAAAGCTGTTGAGGCAACTCGTGGTGGCTCCAGAGAGCAGCTGCACCGCAAGCATTTTCTGCAAGGACGTGGTGAGGTTGCGTCTCTCACCAGGCTTCCCCTAGGTCTCTGTAGTGGGCCCCTGACCTGGCTCAAGGTCCTGGGGGCCCCATTGGCCTTCTTGACCTGACTCACTCCTGTCCTCAGAGCCCAGCTGCTCCCTCCCTTTCCTTGCAGCGTTTCTCAGCTGGAAGGGTCTCTCCAGGCTGAATAGGTAGTAATTCTCACAGCAGCAGCAGCAGCAGCAGCAGTAAGAGTGTGGTAGGGGCCATGCTGGGTGTCATGGCTACTGTTAGAGCACACACCCTGGGTCACAGAGCTGAGAGGAAGTTCAGGAGGCAGGCAGACGTGCTCATCCTCAGGACAAGCCTGAGGGAATCAGAGCCTTCATCATCTCATTGGGCAGCTGCAGAGCCTGAGGCATGGAGCATTCAGAGTCTCACTAGGAAGACTGGGGGGGTGAGGCAGTAAAATTTGGGGCACACAATTTTGGGGCTCACCAAAATAACTCACTGAATGATATGTAATTCTTTAGCGTGATAGTTTTAAAGTCCACCATGAACAACACATCAAGATTTTTTTTAAAGATGGGGCCAGCAGACGCCATCCCAGTAGATCTGGCTAAGCCCTCCAGGGTCCGCTTAGGACTGAGGTACCCCAGCTGGTCCCGGGCTTGGCCCTAGCACCCCCCCTCATTCATTCTTGTAGTCTCATGTGGTGGGTGCTGTAATCCTCACTGATGGAAAGCTGAGGCCAGGAGACAGGTTTTTCTAACTCTCTCGCCATTGTTTGTTTAAGTTTGCTTCTGCCTTCAAAGAAAAGCAAACCCAACTGGCATCTCAAGCAGAACTTGACCCCAAGTTCTCTCTGAGTCCAGGCCTCTTTCCATGAGCTCACAGCTGCCCCCAGTCGCCCAGCCTCCAGTATCTCTCTCTCACTATGAGATGAATCTGATCAGCAGGAGGGGAGCTCAGGGGAGGCCCAGAACTCGGCCCTGGTGTGGTGTGGAGACAGGCGGGGAGGTTAAGATTCCAGGCAAGTTGGTTCCCGACAAGCGATCTTCCATTGCCTCAGCCAAACCCTCCCCTGAGACTTCTCAAGCCCAGCCAAGCTGGTCGTCCTTTGCCAGCCACCCCTCCTGCACAGAGCTTGTGCCAGCCCCCTATCTCTCCCACTGCCCAGGGCCAGGACAAGCATACAAAAGACCCTTCTCCTTTCTTCTCATCACCCGCCTCACCCCATCTCCACTCCTGCTCATGCACCTACTGAGACAAGAGCCATCACACACACAAGCCTCTGTCTCCCCTAAACCCCAGTCCTTAAAGGAGGATGTCACCAGCTCCGTGGAGTGTGCAGGGAGGCAAGGAGGTGGAAGACTGGAGCCAGAAGGCAGCTTCTGAAGAAGAGAAACAAACAGGGCTGTTGCGTCCCAAAGCTCCAGGCCTTGGGGCCATCACGGAGTGGCCCCATGCTTCCTGCTTGACTACACTCTCTTTGTTTGCCATAAACAACGTTCTGGAAGGTTTAAGGTACCCAAAGAGAGGACAAGAAAGGGCTCAAGGAGGTGGCGCCCATTGAAAGTCAGCTCTCTCCACCACTTGTCTCTAGGGAACTTGGTCCTTTCAGGCTGAGACACACAGTGGCCTGTCCCTCCTGATACCCTTTACCTTGGGTGTCCTTCCCCTGACTCCTAACTTGCTCTCTCTCCTCACCTACCCTCTAGGGTAAGAGGAAGACCAGGGCTTTGGAGTCAGGCTGGTAGTTGAAAGCCAGTCTTCCCTTACTGTTCTCGTGGCTAGGCTACCTGCCTCTCGAGTCTTCACTGAAATCTATAAAACAGAACAATGGTATCCACATTAAGGATTTGGCACATTTCTCCACAAGGAGAGAGGTTCATCCTCCTGTGCTTCTCTAACTTTCCCTGAGTGACTCAAGCACCCTCAGAAGCTTCTAGAGACGGGCTTTCAGATTTTATCTCAGAGCAGCACCCTAGGTTGCCCACATCCACCTTCACGCCCCTCTGCCAGACATTATGTCCCCCTTCAAGAAGGGGCTCAGAGTAGGGACAAAGGCAAATGTAGCTCTGTGCCACTCTGCTTTGCCTGTTCTTCTCCACTACTTTTTCGTGGTGGATGGTGAGGGCCAAGGGATGGTACCCACTTTCATACCCCCAAAGAAGAGAAAATCAAAGCTCAGAAGACAGGAAATGCTTTGAGGCTGGAGGCAAAGGGCTATGTTACTCAAACATTTAATGCCCCCAACCCCAACTCATTTATGATAATGACTGGTGAGGGAGGGTCAGTTTGAGTGCTTGAGGGCACCTCAGAGATAGCACCCTCTTTGCCCTCAGAATTCTGAACCGATGGAGGAAAAGATCAAAGAAGATGAAGAGCAACATTTCACCTGTGTTACAGTTACAGTGGATGAAAACCCTTAATCTGTGAACCACCAGTCTCAAAAGTGTACAGACTCATCCAACCCAGATTTTCCCTGGCTGGTGCGAGCTCTCTTGTAGGACAAGTTGTTCCCCTGGAAGACTCAAGACTTTGCTATCTCCCCAGCTCCAAAATTAGGAGACAAAGAAGGGACCAGGCTATGCTTTGCTTTCTAAATTCACCAGGTTTCTCCCCTCCTCCCAGGGGGATGTGGGCAGACCAAGGAGAGCAAAGGTATTACACTAGAGAGTCCCCTTCCCAGCATTTCCCCCTTCAATCTAATATGTAATAACAATCTTAAAGCTAAGAATAATATTTGTAGGAATGAAGAAGCAAATAAGTGTGTGTAATGTTATCTCCAAATTGAAAAATGGTAACTATCTTTTAATATATTTTGTGAACAGAAAGGATAAGGCCGTTTAGCACTCAACGACTTATTCATAGTAGTAACTAGAATAGTAACTACGCTGTGTTAGGTTCTCTGAATAAATCCCCAGAAGGGGGTCATATTTGTCTGTCACATTTCCCAGGTGATGAGATTGGCACAAACCTATGGGTGCCTTTGATTCAAGGCAGAGTAAGAGAAGTACCAAAAAGAAGTGTCTAGTGGAGGGAGATGGAAATGCCATTGACCAGGGATGACCACAAAGGTTCCAAAGGCCCTCAATCTCCATGTTCAATTGGTAAACAGTTTTGCCGTAGTGTCCTTCCTTTCCAGTTTTATTGCACCAAGCAGTTCAGACCTGCCCTTGACCTTCACCTGCTTCCTGCAATAGCATCCTCCATCACTGACTCTTCCTTCCATCCAACCCATCCCGTATTCTAAACACAAATTTATTTTCCTGATTTGGATCCAACATCAAATCATTGTAATTACTCCACATGTCTCACCAAAGAACACATTCTTTAGCTGGCACCCAAGTCTTTCTAAATACCAGCCCCACCTGTTCCTTGAGCTGTATTCGGCTCTGGTCCATACCCAGGACCCAAGACTCAACACCCAATGGTCACTGTTGCCCAGATTTCATATCCTGGTTGCCTGTCTTTCATTCTGTAGGAACCCCTCGTTCTTCAGTTCATCTTCTTCATATTATCTATCACTAACCCCTATCCTTTCCTGTGTGTGTTACCCCAGGGGGATCTGTGAGTGGCAAGCCCAGCACCTTTTGATTTGAGGATCTCACTCCTCCCTTTGGTCCATTTGCCTGTGTTTGCCCTGGCCTGATACAGCAACATAATAGCAATGCAAGTGTTTCCACTCTGAACTGAATGATTGGTTATAGATTTGATGCCCAAACCCTAAGGGGACAACCAGGGCTTTCTTGGCATTCTGTAGAGGGGTGCTGGAGAGGAGATCTGGGGGGTATGCACTCCTAGTGGTAGTCTCTCTTGGTAGCTGGAGAGAGTCTGTTTCTCGACTCCAGGCTCTGGTCCACATATCAACATCCCCCTGAGGCAGAGTCTGGTGCTATCACAAACCTTTGGGTGATGAAAAAGATGTGGTATATATACACAATGGAATATTACTCATCAATCAAAAGTGACAAATTTGATGAATTTATGATAACATGAATGGACTTAGAAGAAATCGTATTAGCAGAAACAAGTCAGAAAGAAAAAAACAGAAACCAAATGGTTTCACTTTTGCATGGGATATAGGAAAAACCCACAAAAGGCCAGGAAACCCAAACAAGCTTACAACCAAGCTAAAGTGCACAACTCAGGAGGGTGTGATCAGGGAGGGGAGGTGGTGGGTGAACCCCGGAAAAAACAAAGATGTGAAGTATATACAAAAAAAACAGCAACAACTTTTGGGTGCATCCATACCTGAAGGTAGCTCTGCCTTTTGCCATCCCAGTTGTGTGAAGCAATTGATAAGGCCCTGTTTGCTTTCAACTAGTAATTCCCTTTGTTATTAATAGGAAATATCCTTTTTGTGTAAGGTGAAATTGGGTTTCCACCATTCACAAGAGTCCTGCCCAGCACATTTGTCATTGCCACACTTTGTCATACACACAACAAAGTGTGTGGCTATTCTTCCCTGTACTTGGTGCTGGAGGGTATCATCCCTAGGGAGCCCCTTACGAACAGCTGTAGGGCAGTTTATCTTATATGCACATCTGTGTGCTCCCCGCTATCTGTCATATACTAGGACTTCAAAGGCTCTGTGTGCTTGACTGGGTGAATCACAGATAAGTATTACACTAAAATAACCTTTTCCCATCATGACCCTCATCCATCCAGGAACTCTGGAGATACAGGCAACGATATATCATGTTGGCTAGGACCTTTCCTTCTGCAAAAAGCAAGCAGCAGAGCTGTTTCCAGATTCTGTGAACACCGTGTTGAAATCATGGGCCTTGATGCTGGGTACTTTCAGTCTTTCTCACCTCTCCTGTATGAGCTGCGTTCGCTAAGGGATCCTGTTCCTTCTCTCTAAGGCCAAGCAGATGTCTTCCTCCACTGTACCTGGTTACAGAGCAGCTGCAAAGAGAAACTTCAGACAAAAGGGAAGAGATGGGGAGAGTGGCCTGTAAGAGAACTGGAGTCAAAATACCCGACCAGACAAGCTTTGGTTAGCCAAGGAGAAGCAAGAGCTTGCCTGGCATGCTTCGGGCCAGTTAGGGAGTGCTCAGACTGAGTTTCCATTCTTTCTATGCAAGACGAGATGATCTGTTTATCTAAGGGGGTGGTTAAGGAGCGCTGTGGTGTATTTAGTGGTTGTGTAGCTTTTAAATTTCCTGTCTCTTCTCCCAGTAGCTGGGCTTGGTTGGCTGGTCTCTAGACCAGCACTTCTTGGGTACTAGAACTACTGGGCCGCGGGGCCTACAATTGCTTATGACTTTCTTGCCCAACCGGTTCCCCCCCACCCCCACCTACCCCAAACCACCTTTCTCCACTACTCTTTGGAAAGGACCCAGTGGCCCATTAAGTAGCTGTTTCCAGTTGGCTGGCCAAGTGGAAACTGGGTCAGAGCCCAGCCCTCTTTGCCTCCTTGGTGCCCACTGAGGATGGTGGGCAGACGGCACTCCAACTGTTATTCATTCCCCCCTTAGTGTGCTCAGTGACAAACCCTGACTTCTCTACCTCAGATAGGACCCGCCCTCCCCATTCACTGTGTGCATCTAGAAGACTAGGAAGTCAAGGTCATACCTGTGCTAATCTGTCCTTGTGTGTCATGGCAGAGGAAGCAGAGGCTCTACAGGTACCAGATGTCCTTACTTGGGAGCCCAAGACATCGGTTGTGATATGGGACCCCATCTTTCCCTTTGAAGTCAGAACCTTCTGCAACGATGCCACTCAACAAGGGTTTGCAGTTTGGAGCTGGGGTGACATAAATGGAATGAAACAACTGTCAGTGTGTTCACACTGCACACCATGAACACGCATTCATACAGGAGCACACACACATGGAGGAATTTGTGCATGCCCTAGTGCTCATTTGCACACTCTTGCACAGAAATGTGGGAAAAGAAGCAAAATGGAAGAAAACAATAAGAAAATCACTTCAGAAGGAAAACAAAAGTAGGTTAAGACTGTGCACCTATGCTGCCTTCTGTTTCCTTGGCAGCTGCCCACTAGAAACTGTATAGCCTTCTTTCTCCTCAAACTCTGCTTCCCACTTCTACTCTTAAAGTGTAATCAAAAAGGACATAGAAAAAGGAAAGTTTTTAAAGAGAAAAGGAGTAGGAGAGGAAAAAGAATGGAGGGAGGCAGGGAAGTAGGAAGGGGAAAGGAACTGAAAAGAAGAAAGAAGGAAATGAAAATAAGAAGGAAGTAGGGAGTGGAAAGTAGGAAATGGGAAAAAGGAAGGCAGGAGGGATCTTCTGGCCCTGGCACCTTGCCTGGCTGTGTTTGCAGATGTCTTGATTGTCCAGCAACACTCCAGTGAGCAGTCTGCATTTACTGAGCCCTGCTCTCAGCTACCCTTCCCTCTGTCATCCAAGCATACTGCTGTGGACTGAATTATGGACATCCGCAATCTATGGGGGTTGAATATCTAACCTCCTTCCTGCCCTCAGGATGTGACTGTGTATCTGGCAACAGGTGGTTATGTTGAAATGTGGTGCCCAAGGGATATGAGAGGTTGCAGAAGCAGACATCCATGACTGTGTGGGGCTTGTAGTGTGCAGTCCTGTGCCCGTCTTGGGTTGAAGAGCTATGTGTTACCTAAGCAGTATCTTTGTCCCTTCTGCTGTTTTAGTGCTCTGTTTTGTTTCTCTAAATTGCCTGTTCACTCTGTACTATCTTAGACAGTCACACTGGAGGAGAGATGACAAGGAGCAAAGTGGGAGTGGCTATTGTCAAAGTACACAGCTGTTCTGGAGAAAGCAAACCTTGACCTCTTGCATAATAAGGGAAGAAACATTTATCAGCAGCAAGGACATTAATTAGAAGGACACTAATTAGTGCCAGGTTTCCCTGCTCTTCCATTAAATTGTCATAGTTAACCTCCAAAACCTCAATGTAAAACAGTGTGAGAGCAATGTAAGAGCTTGGGAGGTAGACACATGACTTTAGAAAGGATACCCTCCCGGTAGATGGAATTGTAACTCAAGAGTGGAAAATCCAAGTGGAAAGGAAACAACATGGAACCACACATTCAGACATGGAGACTGTTCCACAAAAAAGCTAATGTAACAAATTCCATGAACAACCAAAGGATGTGGGCTAGTCTCCAGAGGTTGCATGTATTTCCTTTACTAAGAACTGGTAGACCATGAGCGGTATTTGGGAATTCTCCATAGGATTCTAAATTCCTTGAAAACTCACCCATATAGTCCTAGCCCTCTATCATGTACAGAATGCTGGGAACAAAGCTGTGTTCCTTGGGTGGGGAAATGTCTTACAATCTGGTTGACCAAGACAGCCAGCACACAGGTATTTCACCTCCCAATGTGTGCTGTACTCATCTAGGATGCTAGCAAATTCTCTCTTTTTTTTTAGGTAACAACATTAATGCATTTCAAAACAAAATACTATAGAGGTTTATTTAGAGAAATGACATCCCCTCCACCATCACTCCCCATCCTTTTCACTCAATGTTCCCCTATCCCCTTTGGATCACAGATTTTATTCCTTTTGTTTCACCCTTCTTGTGTATCTTTTGGAAAAATTAAATAGATATTGTGTTTACACAATGTTTTTTTTTCTTCTCCTTTTTTACACAAAATGAACCATTGTGTATATTGTATATAGATACTTTGTCTTTGCTTTACTTATTTGAGAGGCACACACTCTCCATCCCCAGAGCTTCCTACAAGAGGGATGGTTATAGTAAGAGACAAACACCTAAAACCCTGCTGGAGATTGCCAACATCCTTCCAAAGGGGGGTATCATTTTTCTCATTCCCAGAGTTTCTTCAGAGTTTTGTCAAAAGTGTTGAATATTTTGATATTGTTTCTTATTCTGATAGATGAGAATGGCATCTAAATTGAGATTTAATTTTCATTTATCTTATTATAAGGAAAGATGAACATGTTATATTTTCAAGGGTCATTTAAAAGCATTTGGAAATATTTTGGTCATTTTAAATGGTTTTTGGATTTTCCGATTTACCTCAATTTTTAGCGTTCTGTATACTTTGGGGATGTTAACTCTATATAGACAAATATATAGATGCTACAGATAATAGATATATCTACAGATATATCTACCTGTGTCACATATAAGTATATATAATAAATATAATATAGCATAATATAATATATACTATATATAGAAATCCTCTTCCCAGTTTGTCACTTAGATTCTGAATCTGTTACTGACAGGTTTTTTTCATGTAAAGTTCTTGTTTCAAATTTTATATTGTCAAATTTATTATCATTATTATTATAACAGTATGTTTTCAAGTCATACTCATACTTAGATTAAAATTAATGTAAATAATATCTAATTAATATAATTTTCTAAATAAAATCTCAAACAGCTTTATTTTTATACTTCTGATACATTTGAAGTTTATTCTTGTTTAAAAGTACAGTTTTAAAGTACAGTTTTCAATATAACTTTTATAAATATCTATAAATGATCAGATTTCCACTTTTATCATATACTAAATTTTTTATATCCATGGATATGTTTCTCAATTATATCTTCCTGATAGGTCTATCTACTTATGCATGAGGTTCAGATGGTATAATTGCAGTAACTTTACAGTATTTTTTAAATTTGGGTAAAATTTTCATCTGAGTTCACTTTTCTTTCCCAATGTTTTTCTAAATTTTACATATTAATTTTTCCTGTATATTGCTCATGAAGAGAAATATGAACACATACTAACAGCACAGACATTATATTGAATACCTTTTTCACTGAATCCTAGTAATAATGACTCTTCAAAGATTTCTATGCAGTCACTCATTTGAGCTAAACCAATTCTATTCTAGATCCTAATTTGAAGAGGCTAAAATTCACAGTAAATAACTCTATATAGTAGTGAAGATACTGGGAAAAAGAAAATTATATAAAACTTACTAAATTATACATATTTATATGTAAAATATAATAAATGTATTTCTTGTATTTTGACTTTACCAAAAAGTAATTATCTCGTATTGGCTTTAGCATCCATTTATCTATAAAAACCTTTAAATGTAATACTTTTTAGTATTGTAATCAATCTACAACCTAAGGGAGAAATAACATCTTGACAATTCTGAAGTAATCCAAGCAAAAACAAAGCCTGTCTTTCTAATCATTCAAGTCTACTTTTTTGTCTTTAAGAAGGTTTTAAAGTGCCCTTCTTTGGCTTTTGCCCATTTTAATTGAACTTGTGCCTGAGTATTTGCTCTTCTTTATGGTACTTGAAATGGAATGTATACAAGAAATAATGATTTCTGAATGTTAGATTTAAATGCTGCTATTTTTCTTGAGTGAAGTAAAGCATTTTGTTGTTTGAGTTAGTTTTATCATTGATTGATTTTTCCATCTATACTAATACATCATCTGCAAATGAAAAGTTCTACATCTTTGTCTCCCATTACTGTGCTTCCAATTGATTGGATAACATCTCCAAAACAATGTCAAATAGAGGGGAGAAAGTGGATATTCTTGCCTTGTTTCTGAACTTAATTTACATGCCTCTGATGCTTTCTTACTAAATAAGATGCTGACTTCAAGACCAAACTATCCATTTTATTGCAGTCATTTCTGTCTTCTTGAATGCTTTTGAACAGAATGGCTATTGATTTTTTCCAAGACATTTTCTGCATCTTTAATGATAATCACAATTTTTCTCCTGAGCTTTATTACTAAAATATATTATCTAATATGTTTCCTAAAGCTGAATAAAACTCGCACCCCACCAATAAATTTCACCTGGTTATATCACTGTCTTAAGGTGTTGGATCTTTCCACTACATTTTGTGATAGGTCATCTCTACCAATGATCTTCACGCAAGTCTATTTTATTCAGACTCCCCTCTATCTCCTTAAGAGTAAGAGTGCATGACGCACAAAGCTTGGAAGTTCTTGTGGTGTTCATTGAACTTCCTGCTTGTGTTGACTCAAATCCCTTTTTGATTTTCATCAGGAGAGATGGAAAACAACTGTGCTCATGGGTCCCAGCTGATTCAGTTGACCCTGCCATCAAAATCAGAGGTCGTCACGGACACTTCCCAGGCCATGTGTTTTAGGAGAGTTACGTTTCCACTCCTACTTCCAGCACAGCCAAAGAGAGCTCATGGAAACTCCCAAAACCTGGGGGCAATTTGTGCCCTTAGTCTCTTCTGCTACAAACCTAAATCTCCTCTGCTTCTGAGGGAGGCAGGGAGTCTTCAGAATTAAGATCTAAAAATACTGTAATTCCAGACAGTTATACGAAACACCCAATGTCTTGTTTCTTACAGAGGGAGATAATAGACCACCAGCCCCTAGTCTCAACTCAGAAAATTTGGCATGGTCTTCAGTTTCTCCCTCTCCCTTTGCAAGACTCACTCCCACTCACTTGGTCCATTCAGTTATCTGATCCAAAGTCAGGCGCTACATATTCTTATCATGGAAATAAATTCCCCAAGTTCATTTAATTCTCTCATTCTCTCTAGTCACCTAGACCTAACTCAGAGTTCTATGCTGTTGGATTTACTTTTAACTTTAATATTACATTTTTTATGTCTCTGTGTGTGCTGTCTGGAGAATAGATCAGATTGGAAGTAAATCATATGATCTCACCGTCTGAAGACTTCTCATTGTGGATCTACTTAACCTATCACTGCACCCCTCATTGTACTGTTCACATAGGGTGACTGCATCTTAACCTCCAGATCTCTGCAAATACAGCTTAGCTGTCACTTTCTCAGGGAAACTTCTTGACTCACTTACATGAAGCGGCCCTTACTATTCTCTGTTCCTGAATAATTCATTTCTTTATAGCACTTATATCAAGTAATTTATTAATTATAGTCCCTTCTCCATGAAAACATAAATTCCAGGAGGACTGAGACCACCCTGTTTTGCTCACCTCTGGTTACAGTACCTAGTAGGTAGTGTGTGCTCACCAACCATATACCAAACGAATGAATGAATGAATGAATGAATGAATGAATGAATGAATGAATGAATGAATGAATGAATGAATGAATGAATGAATGAGCTGGTTGGTAAAGGGAGGATTGATGCACCCTCCAGACATAAAATATTTGGTCCCAAATGGGGAGTAAAGTTGTTTCCCCAGCCTTGAAACTCCTAGGGAAGAAGAGGCTGGTGAAAAGTTTGAGCAACCCTCCAGATCCTTCAGTGCAATCTGAATGGGGGAATTTGCAACAAGTTTCCCACTTCCTAGACTCGCAGGTCTGAACAGAATCTTCCTGGGAAAATTTAAGTCCGTTGTATTTTTCTCTTTTAGTCTCTTTGAAAAAGCAGGTTTTTTTTTTTTTTTAATTTAAAAAAGAAAAAAACAAAAACAAGTAGATAAACTTAAAAGCAGAACTCCGAGGCCCTGGATTTAATTTCTTGGGGCAAAAAGAAAAAAGCATCTGACAACAGCAGCCCTGAGGTCTTGGCATGCTTGTCTGTGTGCCCGCACACATGTGTTTGCTTGTCTGTGCCTACAATGAACCCCCATTTCTCCCTGAAAGTCCACAGCGAGTGATCGTCCCAGACAACCGCTTTTTAATAAATCCACGGGGCCCCAACGAAAGATCCAGTGGACCATTTTCTTTCTCATTCATTTCACTCATTGTGTAACTTGGGCTTTGATAATTTGGGAGAGTCCTTTTTAAGGAACATCTGGAGCCATGGAGTTGGCTCATTAAACTAACTCCCCTCCTTCTCCCCCCATCTTCATCTTCTTTTGATGAGGTTGTTCTAGTTTAAAACTTTCTAACCCGAATTTCTGGCTCTGAGATATTTCACCAAGTTCTCTAGAGTCATTACAAATAAACCTTCCTGGCAAGAACCTCACTGCTGGGAACCCATGGTAACTTCAGCCATCTGTTTATAGAAATCCAGTAGCCTTAGGAATAAAATGGATGGTAAGGAAAGCTGATGAAGGTGGCTGTGAACTCAGAGTGGAGATAGTCTCAGACAAAGGTCTTCTATGTGCTTTGCATTGTTCCTTTTGCTTCTAGGGCCTACAGGAATCTAAGGGAATCCTGTGGGGAAGGAGAGAAGAGTATTGTGGACATTTTTCCACTGTTATGAAAGCAATAATCTTGGAAAGAACAATGCATCTAAACTCCTACCAAAAAGTCCTGAGTAGGGCTAGAAACAGAGATCAAACATTCTGGTGGCCATTTTTAAGCTAAAATAAACTGCTCTTTCAAAAAGAGTGAAAGAGAAAAATCTAATGGAGCAGCTACTAGCTTGCACTGAACACTGTGCTCTTGGGTCTTAGATTAATCAGCCATGCCGGAGGGAATGACCTCTGTCTTCACCTGAGCCCAGCCTCCTTCCTCCCAGAAAAACTGTGCTTCCAACAGGCTTCCAGAGAACCTGGGCAAGAAATGTAATGTGCTCCATTACACTGATGTCCCTAATTGTCATTGTCCCTGTCTTTATACCCTTTCTTGTGGAGTTCAAAAAATTTTCACCAAACTGAAGGACTCATACTCCCCAGCTCTGAACTCAGTCATGCAAGTTGTTTGATCGATCGAAGTGATGACATGCCAATTCCAACACTGGCTTCAGGAGCCCGGAGTATGTTCACTTGCTAGTGCAAGCTTCCACCATCACACTGAAAAAGATGCACTTGGGCTAGTGCATCAATCCAGGCAGGAGGATAAAAAAACAGGTGAAACCCAATGGACTCAGCCAGCCTGTTTGCTCAGCCAGGCTTTAGCCACCACCACCACTACCCGCCCCCCCCCACCCCCACCCCATGCAGGAGCTAGCCCAGCCCACATCAGCTGAACTCACAGATGTGTGAGAAAGAAATGTTTATTATTGCATGCCACTGAGAATTTGTGGGTTTTTGCTCCACATCAAAAGTTAATTGATCACAGAGCTAAAAATTAAAACCTCTTAAGAAGCCCTATATTTCAATAACAGTGTATAGAACATTCTGAGGCTCTTGACATATTTGACACAGTATGTCTTATTGGGCTTTTATGATAACCCTGTGAAGTGGGTGGAAGAGATCTTATTATTTCCATTTTAAAGTAGAGGATACTAAGGAGCAAAGAAACAAGGTCAGTCTGTCCATAGCAATGTAGCTGAAGCAGACTATAAGTCACACCCTCCTCAGTGCTAGCTCAACATTTTCCCCCAGTGCAGGTCAAAAGTAAGACAGAAAGGAGAATGTGCAGGTGTCGAGTTTCACACAATCTGAAGAGTAGGCTGCAGGGAAATATGGAAAGAGAAGAAAATGCCGGCCACTTGGTGAGTGGACTTGATTCCTCTGGAAAGAATTTCTGGAAAAAGTGGGCTATGAGTAACATTTCCAAAAGAATAGAATTATGGCACAGTGGGAGGCAGGGGGGAGAAAAGTCTGTGAGTTCAAGAAGGTTACATAGACAATATATATGTAATTTATTGGTAGTTGCAAAATGCCAGGAAACCTGCTAGAAATCTGACATGCATTATCTCATTAATCTTCAGAATAACACCATGAAGAAGATTGTACCATAACATAACAACATAATACAATCCCCAGAAGTTAAGCAATAAAACAACTTGCCAAAGCTCACACAGCAAGTGGCATTGGGTGTAAGCCCAAAACTCTCTTGCCTCCCACACTGGGTCCCCTGTCTTTGGTGGAGATCGAGACATGGAAAAGGAGGCCAACCCAAATAGACCAAGCAGAGGGAAGTAAGAGAGTTGGAGGGGAAGAGTGTCTTGAGGCTGGAAACATGTTCTGAAGACAAGGAGCTTCAAGAGAAAGCTTCTTCCCACTTCTAGAGGCTTCTAGATCATGGGGTTAGAAATTCAGAGCCTCCTAGGCCCTCCTTCCTCCTTCAGGCAGCTGAATCTCTACCATGGCCTTTAAAAGCAGAGCTCCAGGCATTTTTCTTCTCTCTTCCTTCCGTGTTCTCTTAGCAGTTGACAGCACTTGAGTGGCTTTTCTTATGTGGTGATGTTATAACTGGAGACTGCCTGCTAATGGAGAGAGTACAGATCTCAGATTTAACATCCCTCTGTTCAAAACCTGGTCCAACTTAATAGCTGTATCCCCTTGGGGGAAGTGACTTAACTTCTCTGAGTCTTGGGCAATAATCAGACTGTGTAACTCAAAGAATACTAGAGGGACTGAAAGAGCTTTCCCCCATGGAAAATCCTGGCTGGCATCTAACACATTTACATATCTTATTAATATTAATTCATCTCACAAGCCACTTCTCTGAAGGCTCAGCTCTCTTTCTAGAAGTCATAAAGGGGGAACAGGGATGACCACAGGGCCAGGTTCTGGGGACAACTACAGCAAGTAAGTCTAACCTCACAACTTGGTCCTACCTGCTGTTCAACTCCTGGTTGAGGCCTTCCCACTTTAGGGAGCAGAACTGGAATGGAACCATAGAAGCTGTGACATCCAATTTCTAGCCTGCATCCCAAAGCTCCAGGGTCCTCTCTGGCCATCTCTTTAAAGGTGTGGATCTGGTTACTTATTGATCAGTTGAAGGATTTGGGGGCTGTTTCCACATTTTAGGGGCACAGGATAAGAGAGAAGTCAGTGTGTCTATCAAAGAGCAACCTGAGTGGTCCTCGTGGAGATGGACACCTTTGGTGTCTTGACCATGTCAATGTCACTTTCCCCATTATGATAACTATGCAGGGTGGCACAACTAGGGAACGTGAGTGAAGAGCTTAGGAATCTCTCTGCATTATTTCTTACTGTTGCCTCTGAATTGACACGAAATTTAATTAAAACTGTGTAATCACATACACACACACAGATCATAAACGAGTGTGTTTCCCACTCCCTGATCCAGAGGCCCAAGTCCTCATCCAGCCTCCTCCCCCCACACTGGGGGTCTGGCTGTAACCCTGTGCTTTTTGCAGTAACCCAACGTTCATTTCCTGAACAGTCACTTTCAGCTCCTACTGCATCCATGTCTGACGGTGGTCGGGTATAGGGGCACACTCCGTCCCCCACATGACATCTCTTCCATCACACATCTCCAAAAGGGATGGTTCCAGTGGCCAAAATAACAGATGGGGCCTCATACTTCCCTTCTCAGCCCAGTGAAATCAGCTCCTGATAGAGGTAACAATCTTACTAGCTCAGCCCCCAGGTTGGAAGAGAGATAAAGAGCAGGGGGACAAAGAGGGGGAAAGACAAGAACCCCCAGCTCCTGGAACACCTCCTTCACATCCCACGTCTACTTTTTGAGTCTTGGTGAAGGAGACAAAGTCCTGGTGTTCAGTACTTCAGTTCAGGACACGATCACGAGAAGCCTTTGCAAATGGAAGAAGCAGCCAGAAATTACCCGAGCCTGGATCCAGCCTTCCTACTCGTGGTGTGGTTTTTCTTCTCTACAGACCCCTTACCAACCCCGAGCCACAGTGGACTGAAGACCAGAGGCTATGTCTCCACAAGACCCTATCCACCTACCTTTAGACACCAGATGCACGGAGGGCTCCTGTCACCTGATGTGATGACAGAGGAAACTTTGGAGAATCAGAGTTGACCTGTGAGTTGCAGATTAAAGGACAGAAATAAAGGCAGCATCTCTAGTTGCCATGATGCTGACATCACATGTTTAACTTCCCAAGGGTGCCTGAATGAATAAAGAAACAGTGGTCTATATACACTATGGAGTAGTACTCAGTAAAAAATGAAACGCTGCTGTGCAACCATATAGATGGATCCAGAAGATATTCTGCTTGAAATAAGTCAGATGGAGAAAGACTTCAGTGATATGTAGAAGATGCATACTGAGGGAAACATGGGTTCATGCTGTTTCCCAGTACAACATGTTCTCACGTTGGTTCATTTGAGCTTTCCCTCTTGCTTCTCTAAAACCTGCTTCGCCAATAGTGAGAAACCTCACCATCTTCCATTCATTTACCTATTTGTTGAAACTCAGTACAGCAGTGTTGTCTATCCTTACATTCAAGAGCAAGGGAAAATGAGTTGTCAGGGTTTTTCGTACCTTCTACCATTAGCCTTCATGGCCAGCACCTGTGATATTGTGCCCTTCCTTGACTGTCTACACCTGACACGGTGGTTGTATGCATGCATGGGTGGGACCATCTGATCCTGGGAGGTGTGGATAAAAGGACTGCATCATCCTGGGGGAGGGGATGCAAAGAGAACACTGGAGAGAATATGAACAGAACACTACGAGGAACTCTGAGGTGCCTGGGAGAGTTAGATTCCAAGTGGCTGTTTCTTTGCTGGCTGTTATTAAAATTTATTAAAAACTTTATAAAGATAATGCTAACATTATCCAACATTCTTTAGCTGCTAGAATCAATGACAAACCTACCCAGATTGGGATGGTTGCAAAACACCTAGTAAATATCTTCAGCTACTACAGTATAATGCTATGCAGAGTTCATTTTGTCTTACAGTCTGCAAGTATTTCCAAAGATCTTCATGCCATCACTTTTTTTCTTGCCCATTTCAGTGAGGTCATGTCATACACTTCATTCAAAGTTAGATTATTTTGTCACTGTCTGCATTTCATCCTGGGACCTCCTGATCTTGAAACTGAATTTACTTAATTTGCATACACTCAATTTGCATGATTAATTTGCCTACTTTACTCTTTGTGTTCTGAATTCCCATATATGGTTTGGTAATAGCAAGTGTTGTGAACCCACAACCAGTTTCATATAGAAAAATTGTTTTACCTCCTAAAAAATTTCCTTGCACTTCATTTGTTCAATCTCCACTCCAAACCCTTAGCAACCACTGGCTTGTTTTTCATCTCTACAGTTTTGGCTTCCTTTTCATCTCTATAGTTTTGTCTTTGGCAGAATATCATAATAATTGAATCATGCAGTCTATTCTTTTAAGACTCCCTTTTTGCAATATGTATTTCAAATTTGTCTGTCTTATTGCAGAGGGTTAGTTCAAGACTTTGTGTGACTGAGTAGCAGGACTTCATCAAATGGACATGTAGGAGTTTGTTTTTCCATTCACCTAAAGCATGCTTGGTTGTTTTAGTTTTTGGCAATCTTGAAAAAAGGGGAGGGAGGGATATACACATTCTCCTAGAGGGTTTTATGTAGAAGTCTTCATATGTGTTTGGGTAAGTTTCTAGCAGTGAAATTAGTTCATTGTATGGTCAACTATATTCAATTTTATTTTGTTATAAAAGCTGTTGGCAACATAAGAGGGCTTTTTTATTTCCACATACTCTCCAGCATTTGTTATTTCCATTTATTTTTTAATGTGGGTTATTCTCACTGGCGTGAGGTGGTATCTCATTGTGGTTTTGATTTACATTTCCCTGGTAAACCAGTCCAGCCACTATGGAAAGCTGTGTGGCGGTTTCTCGGAACTCTATACATGAACTTACCATATGATCCGGTGATTCTACTCTTGGTAATCTACCCAGAGAACATGAAAATACTAATCTGAAAGGAAACCTGCACTCCTATGTTTACAACAGCATTATTTAAAACAACAAGATATTGAAACAACCCAAATGCCCCCAAACAGACCAATGGATAAGAAAGTTGTGGCGTAGTTCCACAATGGGAACTTATTCAGTGATCAAAAAGGACAAGCTCATTCCATTTGCAGCACCATGGATGGAGCTGGCAGGGATTCTGTCAGCTGAAACTAGTCAGAAGGAAAAAGATAGATACCAGATGGTCTCACTTCTATGTGGAATATAGAGAAATCAAACAAAAAGACAAGAAATAGCAACACTAACAAGTTGACCATAGAAATGAAACATACAGCAAAGGGAGAGGAAGGGGGTCAAAAAGGGGAGGGACATAAGGGAATATGGCAATAGGTCATGGGTGATGTGGTTGCAGGAGAATTGTGGGGACAACAATTTAGTGAGAAAAAAGTAATAAAATAAAAGGACACATTAAGTAAAACAACAAGAAAAAAAAAAAACCACAGCTTGTCAAACTGCCTCCCTAAGTTACTACAGGCCTTTATATCCTGTCCAATGAATGTCACCCTATATCCTTGCAAGCGATTGGGATTTTCAGTTTAAGGGATCTTAGTTCTCCAGAAGTTGTATGGTTTACATTTCCCTACTGACAGGGGATGTTGATCATCTTTTCACAAATGCACATTTGCTCTCTGTTATCGTGCATGGTGAGGTATTTGTTCAAATCTTTTGCCAATTTTTTTTAATTCAACTGTTATTTCTATTATGTTTTTGTGAGATTCATTCTGTATTGAGAACACACGTCTTTGACGTACAGTATTATAAATATTACCTCCCAGTCTTTGACTTGCCTTTCATTTTCTAATCGTTCCTTTCAAATAAAAGAAATTTAAATTAATTTCTCATTGTTCTCGCTTTTTGTTGGCCTAACTAAAAATTTGTTTCCTATACTAGGTTTTCTTACAGAAGTTTCTCTTTTTGTAATTTTATAATTTTTATTTCTTACATTGTCCGTCACCTTCATATAGTTATTGTTTGCCTTAGATGTGACACTACCACCTGTATCCCACCCAGGAATCACCACCCTTCTCTGATTCCTCCCTCCCCTACTCCCATCACTCCAGAGTCTCCCTCACGGTATGCTCTAGATTGAAGGCTGGCCCATGAGCTCTGTTCTCCTGGAAACTTGTCCTTTTTCTGGTTAAGGACTTGTGTTTCTGGAACATGCTGGACCAGGTTGCTCACACTTCCAGGAGCAACTGACAGGCAGAAAGACAGAGCACTTCTAGAACCTCTTGTAAGGCAGGTATGTGGAGCGATTCTCCAGATTCTCTGATTTGAAACTTCCTATAGGAGACAGTCCCATTTTCTGCACACAGAAATGTTGTCTGGGTTCAGGTCTCCTTATTTACACATCATCCCATCCATGCAGATGATACTATTTCTGAGTCTTAAACTCCTGGGCTTGGGAACTTGGCTCCCAGCCAAAACCGATGAGAACAGACTCCAGCAAGTGGTCAGTCCAGCTCCTCTCATCAACTTTCGTGGTTTTGGGTTCTGCCATGGACCCACCTCTGATATTTTCTTCTCCCCATTAGAAAAGGAGGAAGCCTCATCACACTGTGCCTATCTCTGGACTAGAGATGTGAGTTCCCAGTCCCTGGATATATTGTGTGGAGCTCATGTGAGAGATTGACACACCAGCTTGTTCTTATAGAAGTTTTATAAATGCTATCCTTTTTTAACATGTAGGTCTACAATCCACATCAAGTTAATTTCCATATGTATAAAGGAAAGTCAATGTTTGTGTGTGTGTGTGTGTCATGTGTGTGCCCAATAGCATGATTCATCTGTTGAAATGATTATCTTTTCTCCATTGATTCACTTTGGCACCTTTATGGAAATTGTCTGACTCTGTGTTTATGAAACAATTTATGGTCTCACCAGTTCTGTTTTATGGATCTGTGTCTATCCTTTTGCTAATATTGCACTGTCTTGAATACTGTAGCTTTAATATAACAACGATGTAATTTTAAGACTGCAAATCTTAAGATATGGTAACATAAATTCACTGATTTTATTCTACTGTTAAAAAATATCTTGGTTTTTCTAGATACTTTAACTTTCAATACAAATTTTATATGACAGTCAACTTGTCAATGCCTACAAAAAAAGATTGTCAATGTACAGAAAAGATTGGAACTGAATTGAATCTTTGGATGAATTTGGTAAAGATTGACATCTCCAAAATATTGTGTTCTAATCCATGATTTTCTTTAATTTCTCTCAGTAACTTTTAAATTTTTTCTCAATATAGATCTTTATGAAGTTTATTCTGAGACATTTTATCAGACATAATTATGAATTAACTCTTTAAATCTCATAGTTCAACTTTTCATTTGCTCCAAATACTGTGCTTGACTGGTAAGTAGAAATGCAATGGATCCTTTTAGAATAATCCTGTATTCTGAGACATCACTACATGTATTAGTTCTAGTAGCTGCTTCACAGATCCTTTAGGATTTTCTACATACATGGTCATATTACCTGCAAGTAAAGACATGGTCTACTTTTGTCAGTTTCTCAAGGTATCTTTCTCATTCTTTTTTCTTGTATTTTTATTATTTTATTGTCTTTATGTTACTTTATTTGAATACAATATTTTTAAGATAAGCATGTGAGCAAGTTTTGTTATAATCTGTGATTCAACAAAACACAGGAAAAGCCAAGCCATTTAGTCTCTATCTGGAACCCAGATATTACTGACCTTTCAAGGGCAGTGTTCAGGAGTTGGTTTTCCAGATCTATTCGTGTCAGTTTTGTCAGCACAAGCTATGATACAGTGGAAAACAGCACCAGATTCCAGATCACAGAACAGAAGCTCCAAAGAGAAGCACGTCCAGAGTTCATTTTGTGTGTTCTCATCTTATTTGTTTTCTTTTCCACTTTTTCCATTCTTACCAATCTGCCTCCCTCCCGTCACTCCCCCTCCTTCCATTTTTCTTGTTTTCCTTTCCCTTTTCGCATTTGGCTTCCCCAGACAACCGCTTTCCTTAATCCCTCCTTCCCCAAACTCTTGCTCATACCCCAATTGCAGAGATTTCATTCTCACATCATTTCTCTTTCCACAGCTGGTTCCTTTTCCCTTTACTGCCACACCCAAGGACTGTGGAATCTTTGCTGCCCTAACCAGCTCTCTTCCAGCCCCATTGGTGGACTACTCAACTGCTCCACAGCTTGAGAGGAAGTGCTCTTATTCCTCTGTAAAGTCTTCCATTGGCTAAAGTTCTCCCAGATGAACTCGCTCAACCTAAAATTCCCTGTTCTCATTCTTTTAAGTCTGACTCTTCTAACCAGACAAGTAATTGAGTCTTAATTCTTAGGAAAGCATAAGATGATCTATCAAGTCTTGATGAACCCTAAGGGTTTACTCATTTAACAAGTCTCTCCCCTTCCACCAGGTAATTTTGAGGAAGATGGAATACGGACCACATGCAGAGAACCACTGCTTTGGCAGAGGGTGGGGGATGTTTAAGGAAAGCAATGCCCTTTCCACTGTGTTACAAATGAGTCCCAATTCCCAGTATTTACACAAGACCCATGATGATGTAGATCACTTAATCATACCTCAGATTCTCAAGTGGGTAATGGGACTAATAACAGCTACTATATATATTTCATAAAGTAATGAGACTCCAAATAGCTAGCAAATTGGAGAACTTTTTAAAAACTATAAATGATTGAATAAATGCAAGAGACATATGTAAATTTAAGGCACACAATAACCACAAAACTTTTATTAGAAAAAGCTTCAGGCACTAATATAAATTCTGAAGAGAAAAGGTCAAATGGCATTACATGTACGTGCCTCTTCACATTGGGTATAGATCGGTGGACCCTAAGCCAATGGCATAAATGGGTTTGAGTGTGGACTACTTGAGGAACCCAAGATACAATAGGGAGGGCTGATGTGCTGTAGATATAGACAGAAGGAGGACAGAAGTCATAGAGGAGGACTGAACTATGATCCGGTTACAACCCCACATGACGACTTAATCCTACAGCAAAGTTCATCATTTTTCTGGCTCCGCCTGGCATCATTTGTACGTTCCAGAGATTTCATTTGTTTGTGCAAAGTAAAGGGTGATACCAGACTCAACCAGGGCAGAATGAGCCATCTCCACACGCTAGCCATCATCTGTTTAAGTGACTGGATTGTTCTGCCTGCCCATCAGGGAACAACACCCTGGGGCTCTTTAGGGAAGTCATCCAAGAGGGTTGGGAGATGCTGTTCTTCACTCCTGGCTCTGGGTGGTCTTGATGAGGCCAGGCTGACGGAAGAAGCATATGCCATAGGTAACTGGGATGACATGTTGGAGGAGGCTACATGAGCCAAGGTGGGTCATTGTAAGTCCCCAGGAATTTGCTTGGATATTTTGAAAAAGAGGCATTCTTTTTCTGTTTACATATTCTCAACTATAGGGTTGGCTGCCTTTGCTAGAATAATCTGCCCCCAAAATGGAGCTAACATGGGGGAAGTTGGAACGAAGAGAAAGAACATTGAGAAATTACAGCCGTCTGTACCCAAAACCAATTGTACTCCTGGACTTCTCGTTTCAGTATCCATTTAATTCCCTGTTTTGCTTAAACTGATTTGAGTTGGGTGTCTATAATTGCAACACAGTGAATTCTGATGATTTCAATTTTCTGCTAGTCAACCCTGAAAAAGAGGAGATGGGGCAGAGAATGGAAGCCTCCCAGAACAGCCTGAGCTCCCTCCAAACCTCCCTGTCTTCACCATAAACTACTTCAGAACCTCCACCCCCCTAACAGTGTTGGGGCTTGAGAATGTCTTCTAAATCAACCCCTGACTTTATGTGAATGTATACTGAAACTACTTAAACAGAATCACCTCTTTGTTCTTTCTCTTTAATTAAAAATCAGCAAAAATTTAATTAAAAATGACCAAAAGGAATATTTCTAAGATCATCCAAGATGGACATTATGAAGTGTGTTTGAAGGTGGTGATTGTAGTGGAGCCTGCAGTCAAGGAGTTTATGCAGAGAAAAGTAATTAAAGTTTAAGACATGCAAAATAGACGTAACTCCTCTAGATTTCACATGTGACCCTGAGTTAGGCAGGGCATGAGCCTGAGAAAGACAAATGAAATATTCTCTTGTTTGGTGTTAACTTGGGAAGCATTTTGAACTGTCTGAAGGGAAGGGAGGGACACTGTGACAAATGGGAGGGTGGAGGCGAGTCAGGGGATGTAAGCAGAGAGAAGGCTATGTTGTACATTTTCTGACTAAGAGGTTTCATGGTTTTGGGGTCTTTGCATCTCCAACCCGAACTCTCAGGACTTCAAGTTTCCTACTCCCCTGAGCAAGGATGAAGTGGAATGCAAACTGGACTCAAAACTACTATCAACATACTCAAAGATGTTAAACATGAAGTCAACAACTTCTAAAATGGGACAGACTTTCTCAGGGAAAGGACCAGCAGAATGAGCAACTAACTACACTAGTAAAATCATCTGAAGATTGTGTGCTGATATGTCTAATGGCGTTGAGACTCCCAGACTCTCTCAGAGAATATGTGAGTTGGGTGATTTGGGTGAGTTGGTATGCTGGATTTCGTTTTGATTTTCATTTCCTCAGTGAAAGCAAATTCTAGCCTCAAAGGAACTCAGGGAAGATCCTCTGTGGCTCAGGCACAAAGAACTCAAATAACTTAAGATTTCTCTCCATGACCAGATGTCAGCCTGAGCCCTTTCTACTTGAGAAGAACCAGGAGTCATGGTACCCCTTCATTAGCACATGAATCTACAAAGGACCTTGGCCTCAGTCAGGGCAGCAGTTGGCATCCTGCTTTGGAAAGAGGGTGACTGATCCAGAAAGCCTGTAGAATGTCTTCCCTTGCAGGACATGGTATACCCATTGAAACTATGTGATCTCCACACTGCCCAACCATCTCTCCACCCCACATCACCCAGCCACATCTGCAGCAGGAAGAAATAACCCAAAGTGCAACCTGACTACCCAGGTTACTCACCTATTTAGTTATCTGGTCAACATGGAAGCATCTTCTTGATCCTAAAAGGAATTTTGTATTGCCTCTTGTGTGAACCCTCTACATCTTAAAGATTTTAAGGTGAATGGCTAGAGATGAAGCTCAGTTAGCTTGTCAGTGAGTCACTAGTTCTAGCCAAACTTGTAATTTAATAGATGAAATATTCCATTATTTAACTAAATTCTGCAATTTAGACCCAAATTTTTGACATCTGATATATCAATAATAACTCATGTTACTTGTAATTTGCTTCATCATAATTTCCACCCTGCCTATCAGCCACACACAATTCAAGTTGGAGTGATACAGTATAATTGTGTTGTCAGACTCCCTGATGAAGTTATCTGAGATGATGTCAACAATGGGCTGATTAAATGGGTGTAGAAGCCCTAAGGAATAGGATAGTTTATTTAATAAACAGTGTGAAAGATAGTTGATTATACAGAGAAAAAGAATTTAGCTTCCTATTTCACACCATATACCAAAATAAATCACTACACATTTAAGAGAAAATAAAAAACTATTACATGTGAAATTATCTAAATGGATGTGGCTACACAGTGTTTTCAAAGTATAAAATGAAAGAGTTTGCACTTTAAAATGGTTGATAAATATGAACATTTGAAAATACCAATGTTTGATGGTAAAAGTAAATTAAGCACAAAATTAAAAGGAAAGTCATTAACTTAAAAAATGCAAGATTGCAAACATGTGGGCAAGCAAGGGGTAGCCTCCTTGTTAGACTTGGTAAACAAAAATGATTTTAAAAAAGATTAATGGAGAAAAAAATATTGACTCCCTTTTCTTTTCCTTCAGAAAGCAAAGATCTTATCTTTGAATCTTAATTTGAGAAGTCATTTTCATAGTCAAGACTTTCCTTGCAGTGTTTCTACCCAAAGCCTTTGTGTTTAAAATACAAGACGACTGCTTCCAAGCATCTACCTTGGATCTCAGGACAGTGCATGAACTATTACCTCAATTCTATCCTCTCTGGGCCCATTACATGTATATTGAACCAGAGAAATAATTTCATTCACCTAAGATTGACCTTGTGTCATTCCGACTTAAGCGTTCTGTGTGTGCTGAAGCTTTCCAACTTTGTGGAATTGGCAGGGTTGACCTTTAAAATCCTATCATTTGCACATTTATATCCATCCACAGCTAGATGGTCTGAGAGATAGATAATCAGAGGATCAGAAAATCAGAGATCTTCTGAGACCAGAAGGTCAAAGACAAGATTAGCCCAGCTCACTTTGAACCTCCAGCAGTCTACCCTATGTAGCTAGTACTTACGAAAGTTTCCTTTGGAATAAGAGTATGAAAGAAAGTGAGAAAAAGAAGAATTGGGGTAGAAGAATCTTATTTTACAATAAAGTAACTTGAAAGAGAAAACAATAGGAAAGGAGATATGTCCAGAGGAGAGTGGTTGGGAATGGAAACCGACAGAAGCTGCCTAACTGACCTACATCTTCCCTTGTCTTCAGATCAAAGTTCTTAGCCTCAGACTAGCAGCAGCAAAGCTAGCGGTGGTAGACAAGCTAGAGTGTCAAGTAGGAAATAAGAAGAGAGAAAATAAACCCTCACCTTCATTGCTTGGGTATATATTCTAGTTCACAGCATCATCACTGACATATATAAGTTAGGAGAAACAAGTGATTAAAGAATTACCCAGCCATGAGCACTGTGTATTTCCACAGTCCCCACAATGTCCCCCCAAAAGTTGGGTTCCTTATCAGGAACCAGACTCTTTTTTAATGGTGCAGCAAAAAGGGCTAACATTCAGCATCTGTCAAGAGCAGGGGACCTGTAGCTCCAAATCCCACTGATGGGATATTCCTTGCCCCCCACTCACCCACCCCACCCCCACCCCAAAACCTCCGGCACAGGTACTACAGTGTGTGCCTGAGGGTGAGAACCACTGTCCTGGGATCTGAGAAAAAAGCACCCTGAGAAACAGTTGAGTCCTGCCATGAACCTCAAAACTGGGTCCAGTGAATAGAAAGGATAGCCCACAACCAAGGCGGGACCCCAGAGTAGCCTCTGTCCAGATGGGCACTGATGCCTGGAGGATGTTTTATCAGGAACCACATGCTATTAGGGGACCATATGTGTGACTCCTACCTGCCGAACGACAGTGGCAACCAGGTGATGAAAGCCACAGTGCACTTCAGAGCCTGGGTTGAGGGACCTAACACCCCAACCAAGAGGGGTAACAGGCAGACCCCAAATAAAAGAGGTCCCCTGGCCCAAAGAGACTCTCTTTTCCCTCCTCAGGTTGTTTTTCACTCTTCCTATGAGCTTAGTTGACACTAAAACCGAGAACCAGCAGGGAGAGTCTGACTGAAACCTGACCTGTCGGGGGTCATTTCTCGATATCCTCTTGTCCCTCTGGTGCTATGAGGTGGAGACACCCTCACCCCATGTGGCAGTGAAGAGAGGCAGGCGTTTTAAGAGTAGAGGAGAGTCCCCAGTGCTAATTTCAATGATGATGGAGTGCCAGCAAGCTGCGGCACCTTGAACAGGCCACAGTTGCCACATGTACAATGAAAGGACAGGCCGTGGTACTTGCTGCTTCCTTCATCTATAAAACCGTGTGGGTCTAACCACTTCTATCCCCGCACGTTTTAGGAAAAGGATGCTCGCTACATATCTGTCTGAGGAGAGTGCACTTTTCGCCAAGGTACAGCAGTCTTCAGCTGTTGGCAGGGATAAAACCTCTCTCCTAGTAAGGGGAATTCAGTGTAATAGGTGTGGCCTGTGTTCCTGTTGTGGCAAAGCTGTCTCTGCTTGACCCCGATACCCTAAGTGTTGCAGGCCAAGACTATCCTATGGAATATCCCTTTTCTCCACATTTCAGGGTTGAGAGGAGAGGGGGAGTTCAAGGTACAAGTGACATCAAGCACTTGGGAGTTTTTGACCAGTGGACTTCTCACCTCCACACACAAATACCTATAGACACGGGTCAATCTGGGAGAGCTTTCGAAGCACCCAGAATGACCCAGGAGGCTAAGGACTTGAAGTCAGACCTTGAAAAACAGAAAGAAAAACTGGGATCTCAAACTGTTTAGTCTGTACCTGGGCTTCCTACCCACACACCACAGAGTTTGAGGAAAAAGAAGCTGTGTGAATGAAGCAAATGGGGCAATGACAATTCAAGAACGCAACACTCTCCTTCCTCCAAGCCACATGTCCCAAATATCAAGTGAGAGGGGATAAGGTGGCCATCCCATGAACAGCTGAGGTTTGCCAGAGGCAGGAATCTCTCTTCTATGTCTGTTCATCCGGGCACAGGTGTCACATACAATAACTGTCCTGTGACTTTGACCTTGGGCTTCAAGGGTAAAGGAAGAGGTATCTGCTTAGGCTCCTTACTCTATGATATGCTGTTTCTCGGTAATGATTCAATTTCCTCACTTTTTAAACTCTTTCTCCTGTAGCAGACTGAGCTAGTACCACAGAAATGTCTCCAAAATTAAATTTTAATTTAACCTTCCTTTATATACTATATCTTCTTTTCTTGGAGGGAACTAAAAATATTGTGGGAATCGCAAGAGCCTCTGAACTTCTTCTAATGCCTCCTCCTCCTCCTCTTCAATACCTCAATCTGCTTCATTTCCCTCTCATACACAGGGTTAGGATTTCTCTCAATGGTGTGACATTTGTTGCTTTGTTTTGTCTCTTCTTTCTTTCACTATGTGCAATGAGGGTAATTCTGATTATAAAAAAGGGCCAAGTTCCCAGGTCCCTCTTGAAGCAACAAGTCTCTGGAGGCATAGAGAAAATCCATCGCCTATGCTCTCACACCAGGACTAACTGCCTAGAGCTCTACAGTGGGTTAACTTTGCAAGACAGCCCCAATCTGTGAACAGGTGACAAAGGAGAAAGGTCGCACAGACAGGAGCTGTGTTCTTTCAGAACTCGTTTGGAGCCCTGGAAGCTTCTCTGTCCTTTAGTTAATCCAGGCTTGAAAGAACCTTGCTTAACAGTAGACTAAGCATGACCAATGGGGACAGGTTTATACCCTTAAAATCAGAGGAAAAGGAAGATAGATAAAAAGGAAAAGAGATGAAAGAAAAGAAGAGGCATTCTCAAAGTCCAAGTCAAGACAGAATCTGACCCTCTTGTCCGCTTAAGTCCTTGGAAAAGAAGAATGTGGAATTTCACACGTCTGTGCTCAGTAGCACACTTACGCAAGCACTCACACCCAGAGTCAGTTCGTACTCCCAAAGTCAGTTGGTCAATCCATAGAAGTTGTGTTCCACAATAGTTAGAATTAGAACAAATGGCCAGGATATTGGTTACAAGCATCCAAATCTTTTCCATCTACACACACACACACACACACACACACACACACCACATCATCTCTCATTCATGTGATATCTCCTCATGGCATCTGATTATAGCCAAAGATCCATCTTTGATCCCTAGGTCAACTACAGAGCTGAACCACCATGGACAACATCTTGTGGCCATCCCTGTCACATCTGATTTCCCGGAAACCTCGCACAATTTAGGAAAAGGGTGCTTGCTACACATCTGTCTGAGGAAAATGCATTTTTCACCAAGGTACAGTAGTCTTGATTATACAGTCCATGAGTCACATAGTCCTGAGAAGCAACCCTGATGAGAAGAAAGTAAATATTTTTTAAATAAAATTTATAAATAAAACCACAAGGAGCAAAATCTAAACATGTAGTTGAGGAAGAAACTAGAAGCTTAAAGATAAGAGAGAGTCTTTCTTCCAGGCAAGTGTGGGTGGTGCTGGGAAGCAAGAGTCTGGATAATCCCCACCCCTCATCCCTGACCCCTTCTATTCTGGGATTTTAGTGCTTGGGTTAATTTTCTAGATGAGAGGTGATAAGGGAAGAATAAGTGGAGAGCGATGGTGAAGAAGGGCGGCAGAGAGGACGAAAAGTAGAGGGGGAAACACTAAAATATTCCCTGATCAGGCAATGCATATATGTGTTGGGGTGTGATGGGGAGGAGAGGCCCTGTCAGCTGAGTTTTGAGCAAAAGTTCAAGGCCATTTCTGAATTCATCCAAACAAGCTCTCCCCTGGTACTTGTTGGCACAGGGCATATCTGGGCCTTGGGGTTTTGGCAAAAGCAAAAGCATTAGGAATTCAGAGGAAAAAAAAATTCCAGTTTCTGAAAGAGAAATGATGAAGGCTGGGTTTCTTGAGATGGCTGCCAAGGGTGAGGTGGATGAAGAAAAGAGACAGGAGACCTCAGAGAGCAGCCTGTGGAAAGCAGGTCGCCACAGCTCAGGAGGGGTGAGGGCTGGAACAGGTCAGAACCCCAGTGAGGACTGAAAGAACAATCTTGCCATCTCACCAATAGCCAACCTGGGTGAGGTCCAGACGTTGGAATGAATACTAACAAAGGGACCAGCCATGCCAGTTCACTGGTGACCATGTGAGGTGGCCAGACAAGAGTCTTGCAGGCAGAGAACACCCGTGGGACTCTCTCAGGAACACATCTCTAGGCCCTGCTCTGAAGACTGAACACTGGAACTCCATCGCTCTCCCAAACTTTCAGCAACTCTGGCCAGGAGAAAACAGAGATAACTTCATTGTAAAAGGCAGCATGAAGGATGTGCAAACTTACTTTAACAGTGTGACCATTTTGCTAGTTTTTATTTTTTAAATAGAATCCCAATCTACAAGACTGTTGAAAGACAACTGGTAGAATCTGGAATAACTAAATCTGGAGTGACCAGGTCCACTGCCTTGTCCTTCACCCATCCCTTGGGAGCCTACAGAGAGTCTGAGGCACCAGCGGGCCTTCCAGAAACAGTTTGAGAAGTCTGACATGGGGTAAGAATCAGGAAGTCTGTGTACTTTACCACTTAATTTTCTGTGTGAGCTCAGCTTATTTCTTCTATCTCTAATCTCTTCATACCTTGGATTCCCCATTTGCGAAGTAGAGCAGGTAATGGCTACCTTAAAGTCTTCTCCTTTTTCCAGTTCTATTATAATGTAATTAATGCAGAACACTATGTTTCTTATAAAATTAAATATTTTACAAATATGGTTCATAGAAGATGCTCACAACAGTCAACGTTTCCTTGTGGATAAAATGTCTCATTGTCTGTGAAATACCTAAAACCCTGGCTCCACATTGCTTATATTCAAAGCAAATATGCATGTTTATTAGCTTTAGATCAACAAGAAAATTCATTACCCCAAGTATGCCCATGTCTGTACAATGAATTCTGAAGGTCCAATACTGAACAGTAGTTCGTAGTGTCAACGCCAGTGAAAAATAAGTCAACACCAAACTGGCACAAAGGTTCAGTGTCACCACGATCAACACCCAAGCAACCTTTTTTGTAGAAATTCACACACTGATTCTAAATTTCACGTGTAAACACAAAGGACCTGAAATGGCTAAAACTACTTAGAAAAAAAACCTGAAGGACTTAGATTTCCTGATTTCAAGGTTGATTAAAAAACCACAGGAAATGAAAGTAAAATTAGTGCAAAACAGAGAAGTAGATCCATGGAATGCACTGCTGTGTCCAGAAACAGACCCCCCATCTATGCTCGGTTGATTTTTCACCAACATTTAAAGATAGCTCGGTGTAGGAAGCACGTCCGTCATTGAACTTGCCATTAATAGATGGAGCTCTGCCTAAATGCAAGAAGCTGGGGATCTCATATTTACCGCACAGCTGACCATTTAGTCTATGGATACCTTTACTTCTAATTAACCAATATTCTTCAAGGAGACCAACGCCCAAATTGCCAGACCCCACAGGATACGCTGCTGTTGTGTTTGAGGCCACATGTACCCCACTGCCCTTCAGACGTGTGACTGCGCCACTGGTCAGGGACTTGGAGCTACTCTGACTCATCCACACCTTCCTTCCCTTTCCCCACAGAGGCCGTCATGGCGTGCCATATGTGTTACATGATGTCTGGCCAGGATTGAGAGCATGGGCTGTGGCCACGGAGCAGAGCAAAGTTGATGACCACACACAGGGTCGCTGAGCCTGACCACAGCCCCTTAGCTCTGCGGCAGAGCAGTCCAGCTAATGAAAGCCTCCTTTCTGCCTGGTGCTCGTCAACTGCGTTCCAGAGGAAGGTTCTCACCATTGACTCCCAGACTGCTGTTGCAGAAAGAATTCCTCACTTTTGCACAGCCCTTTGCTTAAAGAGGGCAGCCAAATGAACCACATCCTGATGGATTGCTAATGGTAACTTCGTGCTTCAGAGCAGGCCTGCGGTGGTGACAGAAACCCCATAAAGTGCCGAGGTCAAGAAGACGCCAACTGACCCAGGCAAGAAAATGTCAAGCTCAGACACTTGCTAGTTGATGTGCTTTGTGACCTCACTCTCCTACCCTGGGCCTCCTTGGCTTCTCCTTAAAGAACTAAAGAAAAGTCCAAGAACATTTTCCGACATTAGCTGCCCCTGGTTCTTTTCCATGTGCCTGGTTGGCCATCTGGGCATGAGAGGATGGGATTACAAGGAGTTCCGGGCTGGTGGTAAAGACCAGCTGAGAGTCCCCCAAAGTATAGACTCAGGTAGCTCATAAAATCTCAACTAGCCTCAGTTTCCTCCTCTGTACCAGCTCTGGTTTCATGGAGTTCTTAGGAGGACCAAATGACCCAGGAGGAGAGGACCAAGCACGTGGCCAATACTTTGCTACTGACAAGGAAAAAGAGTTAATGGATTCAAGATCTCTCAGCACCAAACCCAGAAGTGAACCAGGTGCACAGTAGGTCATCCCCCAAATTAATACCAGCACAAGCCAACACCAAAAGTTGGTACTGCTATTGATAGCCTATTGCCGCTATTGGTCTATGCATTTGCAGTGACAAAACAGCCCAATCTTAAAATGTGGTCGTTGGCATAGGAAAAATGCCAACTTCTGCAAAGAGCCAGACTGTCTGCATCCAAAGCAAAATGTGAGGCACAGAAAACTTCCCTGGATACAAAAAGACGGGTTGCTGCTCTAAAAAGGCAGCTACTCAGCGTGGAATCACATAGTAAGGGTGTGTGACAGTATTCAGGATACTTAATTCCAGGGGGAAATTTACCTAGTCCAGGTGGACTAGGCTGTAGGAGAGGAGGAAATGAGGAGAGAGATAGGAAGAAACCTTCGAGATGGAGCAGTATGGGCAGCTCACAGAAAAGAAAGCTAGGCGCTGAGCTTCCAGAATGATTGGTCCCAACTGTGAGGGTGGAGGAAAAATGTTGATGGAAGAGCCAAAGACAGGCAAAAGGCAGAGGCTGGACCCAACCCATGGCCACCCTTTCCTAGCAGCCTTTGCTGTTGACAACGAGGAAAAAGGAGTTAATGGATTCAAGATCTCTCAGCACCAAACCCAGAAGTAAACCAGGTGCAGAGTAGGCCATTTCCCAAATTAATACCAGCACAAGCCAATGCCAAAATGTGGACTCAGACAAATCAGGAAACCAAAACTTCATGCAAAGCCTAGACTTGATGAAGGTAGAGAGTGTTGAGAGAAGACAGATCAACTCGTAGCTGACAAGGAAAGAAAGATTGGTGGGAAAGTGGGGCATCCGGTCATTTAGGAGGTGTTTTGTATTTCTAAATCTCAGCAGGGTAGATGAGTGATTTTATTTTTACCACAGGATCAGCAGGAAAACAAAACTTTCAGTGTTATTTCACAAGTGTACATATTCTGTCTCCCAAATTTCCTATACATAAATAGTTAATGATCAGTTGTAGCTGGCATGGGGAGGTGGGGTGGGAGAGAGAGAGAGAGAAACTGGAGAGATAGGAATGTTACCAGAGACTAGAAAGTGTCAGAGAGAAAAATCCATCTTTTGTTCAAAAGGAAGAATTTATTTTTCAGGTACAACATTTTCCCACTCATCTTTCAAATGAGAGATTAGCACCGAATGTAAAATGGAATGGAGGAACACCTGCAGAATTGAATGATAAAATACTTTTTTTTTTTCATTACAAATAATACAGTCCTTACCCTGAGAATTCTTCAGAATCATCGATTTTTGGTTTGAAGACTAATCGTTGTCATCTCAAAAGCCTAGCAATGGGTGTCCCAGCTTCCGAGCAGATGCCAGTGCTCCAAAGTAAGCAGATGAAGGAGTTACCTCAGGGGATTTCCCTTCCCTCCATCTTGTGGTCATGGAACAATCTGACCTTGGGGTTTCCTCCACCCTCAGAAAAATAAACTTTTATTTCATTCGCAATTGAGTGTGACGAGGAAGGCAAATTGTCCAGATCCAAAAATTTTTAAAAGTCTCTGGATTTTTCATGCAATGTATCCCACCCTCTTCCCCAACCTACCACCAGCACTGATGAACAGGGGTGATAGCGTGTGTGACCAGTGAAGTTTCCATGGAACTTTCCCATGTTACATCCGTTGGCACAAGGCTCGCACTTTCACTTTCACGATCTCTCTAAATCATTAAACATCATGTCTTATTTCCCTTCCTTCCTCTCAATTATATCTTCCATCTTTAAGTCACTGCACAACTATGATTTGGCCGATGGAGATTTGGCAAGTGAAGGATTGTGCGGTATTGCTTTGTGGCTATTTCTATTCTCTCTCTGGAGTGCCACGGTCTCAAGTGCAAAAGTCCAGATACCTCTTCTTGTGTCTCTATTTCTCCATCACCTTCCCTCTGCATCCTCCGCCATGTAAACAGCACACACAAGGACTAGCACAAAAGTGGAGGTGCTATATCAAGAGGTTCACCTATCCCTAGATACCTGTCCAGGTCCCAGATAGATGAGGTGGGGTGCAGCAGCTCTTAAGGTCCCTCCATGGTTCCAATGTCCCCGGTACCTGGGGATACTGACCAGTGAATAAGGTAGATAAAGACAGACCAGAGCTTTCATGATGATGTGTCATGTCAAATCAAAAAAGCAAAGAAGACAATCTAAATGAAAACCGCTATTCATCTCTTTCCATCATTCACTCTACAAGCATGGGGAGTATGGAACACCCCATGAGTTAAACATGACTCCCCATTTCAAAATGCTCAAGCTGAGATTCAGAGGGAAGCTTATACAGTAAAGGCAACAGAAAGGTTTGGGGGACGTAGCTCTCCCTGGTTTCCCCACCTTGGTTTTTGTGTCACAGAATCTCCATGTCAATGCTTGTATGTAACAAATATTCTTAGTATCTCAGGATAATGAGAAGCTTAGATTTTGGAGTCATCATATGCTTCTAAAAACTCATCTTGCTTTTTCTTGACACAAACAACTGGCATGCGTTTCCCTCAAAACTAGCGCTGCTTTAGCTTCTCATTACTAAAACACTCACCTTTGTGGCCTGAACATACTCCATCTCTAACATTCAGCTATTAGATGGGGGCAGTTTCCACAGGTCCAAGTCCAAGTGTGATTATCAGGAGCAGCTACCTATCCTGGCCCTCCAGTCCACATGGGGTCTTTGGCACACCTGACTGATCTGTACCCCATCAACACCTGGCATTGGAAGAAGACCTTCTCTAGCCTACCATTCTCCTCCCATCTTTCCCTGCTCCTTAATCCAGAACCCACCCCCATTTCCTCCAGCCACATCCCCCACACCCTGTGCTGTTGCCCTGAACTGGTTAGAAGCAAGACTCTGCCACCTCAGCTGCTGCATCTCCAGCACATTCAGGGTGTACCCAGCAGGGAGGAGAGTGCAAGTGTAAAGGGACCATGCACTGCCTGCGGCACATGCATAGAGCATCGCCTGGAAACCGCATTACAGTGTAAGAACCCGCAACCCCATTTCACAGGTGAGGAGCGGAAAGTTTTCAGGAAACAGGAAGACCACACAGCTCAGTGGTGTTAGGACAAACATCCTGGTGTCATGGTTCTAACTCATTTCTTTCAGCCCAAAGTCAGCCTGTACCCACAAAAGAAACCATGAAGATGATAGATGGGTATGGAGATGACATAAGCCCTCACCAAAGACTGGTTCTTCTTGTTGGGTTAAGAGAGATTCCCCAGCAGGTACCAAGCTGTTTTCCCATAGATATCAGGTCAAGTTTCACCCAAGGTCAGAGAAAACCCTATGTGAAAAGAACAACTGTGATGGCCTTTTAGAGAGAGGGAGAGGGAGAGGGAGGAGGGAGGGGAGGGGAGAGATAGAGGGAGAGGGAAAAGAAGTTGGAGAGAGAGAGGAAGAGAGAGAAAAG